>VWZX01004903.1:1353907-1572628 GCA_013399015.1 Galbula dea | reverse complement strand
GGGGAAAGAAAATGAGCTTGGTGAGCTGACATCTGTATTTTAAATATTGCTGTTCCTGTAATTTTTCCCATTTACCATGTTCCTTTGTTACTTAGGAGAAACTAGAAATGAATACTAATTAGAGGCACAATGAATATTTGATGTACAGTACTCTGTTTCTTTTAAGCCAGCTTCATTGATTTTTCTTCGAGATGCGATACTTTCTCACAATGGCTTATATTGTTCATTATTACTAAATGAATAAATGTTTTTGACAAGTATTGTCAAAATAAGCTCCATAAGCCTTTGATTAGAAGATATTTTGTCCCCTGAAGGATATGTGAAAAAAAAAAAAAAAAAAAAAAAGAAAAAAAAACACAAAAAAACCACAAAACAAAAACTTTAAAACTTTTAAGAAATTCAGCAGTGACAAATGAAAGGCAACACACTTGGATAGGAGTAACAACTTAAAAAGCCTTTTTTTTAGCTCTTTTAGTAAGAAAAGCCTAAACTGTTGTAGCATCTCTCACACGTTTTTATTGCCATACTTTCTTTTAGCAATTGGAAAATTCAGAATCCATAGCATTCTAATTAAAAGCTGGGGAGGCACTGAAAAAAAGGATAACAATTTTCACTAATAGTGTGATAGCTAAATTTTGTGCTAATGTTTCCATTACAAAACCTTTTCTAGAGTTTTATTCAGCCATGAAATTGTTCTAAGGTGTAACTCTTTCTATGTGCTTTTAGCTTAGGTGTATTTAAAAAAAAATCCTTTTGAGCAGCATTGCATATTCATTTTTTCAATAAAGCAACAACAGTAATCAGAACCTGTGGTATAGCATGCACTCAGTGATCTCACAGCATAAAATTTTAAAAGAGGTTTAATGTTCTGTGAAATAATATTTTGCTTGGAAAAATGGAATTTCTACAATTTATTTTTACATTTTTTTTTACACATTCCCATAGAAAACTGGATTTTCTGGTACACACAGCATGCTGTATCAGCTGTGTAGTATGACAAAGTCACAAGGAAGCTGCTGTGCCTGTCTGATAGATATACTGAAATGCAGAAGTGAACTGCCGGTCATCTTGATTCCTTCGACCTGAACGTGGTTAGGAAAATGAAAGGATATTGACACAAGTTGGAAATGGCCTAAAAATGATTTGAGCATTTGGGCTTTCCAATTTTGGTAGTTACAAACAAGAGCTTATTACCCTATTTTATATACCCTCTGTGTCTTCTTTGAGAATAAAAGAAGAAATAATAATGAATAAGGAGAGTCTAGGATGATCATTGCCTCTCCCCATTACAGTGTAAAAACCCCTGTGAAACACGGGGGAGAAGAAACATTTTTTGGACCATACTGAGTCCAAGAGTCACTTGCTTCACACTTGCTTTAGCAGACTTGCTTATTTCCTTATAATTTAGAATTTAATTCATGAAGCTTTTACACCTGAATATCTCTAAAATATCCTTGCTAACCTATAAGGCAAGATTTTTCCTTACATATTGGGAGATGGAGAGGTTTGTCTCAGTGTGTTGGTTGCTGTTGCCCATACTATTCAGGTACTTTCATGATTACGGAAGCAAAGACAAAAATCCTCCATGATTTCATCTTTCTGTTTCATTGCAGGAACATCTGAAATGTCTGTCAGGCTCTTTGTGAAGCTACTGACAAGGGAAGAAAGCACTGGGCTCTGCAGAATCTTCACACAGGTGTGTGTGTTTTAAGATTATTAAATGTTTAATTTCATTTAAATGGGTTTTTTTTAAGACAGTGGGATGATAAATGGTCATCATAGTAATAAGTGCCCTTTGGATAGAAGGCAGTTGTGATCTCAATGTTTGCTTCTTTTAAGGCAACAGCTGACTGATTTTCTAGGAAAATGAGATCTGATCTCAGAGCAGCCAATTTTATGATTGTTAATATGACAGACATGCCAGAGAATACAGTCTATTAGAGATTTTGATCCTAAAAGTCTTTTTTATTCTTTTATATATTTAAAATTAGACACGATATGTGCAATTTGTAGAGCCTCAGGAAGGTAGATGACTGAATCACACTGAAGCCAAAACATAACCATCTTTAGACTTCACAAAAATTGAAGTTCAACCTAAATTTTATTTTAAGCTGACTGACAACTTCTTCCACATTGCTCGTCTTCTAGAATCCCAATATTGATTCTGCCAATGGTTATGAGATACTGATTTTGTCTACTAGTCAGCCAACTCTGAAAACACACACTAGAGAGAGGGGAGATGGAAGGGTGGGTTGGGGGAAGAAGTTTTTCCAGTGTTTTCATCCCTTTTGAAAACAATATTCTACTCCCATTCATCTTCACACTCATCTTGTGTCTAATCTCAGGAAACTTATGAAAAATATATACATTCAAAGTAACTGACTACAAAAATCTGCCATTGAAGCAAGCAACAATATCTAGACGTTGTTTTTTAGGACTTGTACCATCATACCATTATAATTATCATCATAAATCAATGAAAATAATTCTTCTGATATTTTATAATACTAAATTAATATTTGTGGTTCATTATTTCACATTCTCTGGTATCACAATGTGTTTGATTATATACCTTCAGAAGAAACCTGCAGAGGACAAAATGAAAGAAAAAGCTGAATAAACACTGATTATTCTGCCTAATTTTAAGTGCCCTAAGCAATTGTACGTTCTGTGATATGATAATATTCCATTTAATGCAAAAGTTACATGTTAGAAGCAATTCCAGGCTTCTACAGTCTAATGGATAACTGATAAATGAATTGCTTTACAGTACTGTAATGTACAGATTTTTTTTTCCTTCTAAAAATTACTTTTTAGTTTAGAACACAGATATTGGTCAATTTTGAGAAGCAAATAATGGTAAGTATGAAAAGCATATTCTACATCAGTACTGGGTAGACAAAGTTTGGTTCTTTTCAGTTTTTTTTCTGATAAGTACCTTGAACACAAGTGTGCTCTGCTAGAGGCAGTCACATGATTGGCTAATATAATGGCAAATCATTTTTTGCTGGTTAAAGTCTTGCAAACTTGTCTCGTAATCTCTGAATGCAGTAAGGGCCTAGTGAAACAGTGGGAAAATTACTTGTGAGTGGACTAATGCTAAATTTCTCCTGATCTGAAGGTCTGGCATCTCATATACTTTCAACTTGCTCCTCTTGCTAATTTGCATGCGTTGTTGCTCCTGCCACCTTGGGGGTGGATCTGCATTGACAATAAGACTGAAACTCCTTTAAAATTCCTAATTGCTAAGCCTGGAAAGTCTCTTATGCTCCTCTGGGCATGATGGAGTTGGCTGTACAGAAGCATCTAGTGCCATTTTAGAAATACTAGGCTGTATTACCTGACTTGCAGCTGTTACTGGTAAAAGGCAGGGTTTTCTACAGGTCATGTCCATCAGCTGTGTGCAGCCCTAAGGCAACAGAGTGTTACGTGTATGTTGGGGCAGCTGAATTGACCCCTTCAGTATTAGATTTTACCTGACCAATGCAGTGTGCCTACTTAAAGTATCTTTTAACTCATGCCTAAGTGAGTGAAAGCATCTCTGCGTTGCCCTGTTGAGTATCTGAGTAGCCCAGGAACTTCATGACAGATCAGAATGCATTGGAATTACTCTAGTTTGGGCATGAAATTATTATATATACTACTGTATATATACTATATACATCCTGTATCCAAGTCAGTGACCAATGCTTTTCATTCATGAAATATGGTTTTAAAGTCTTTGAGTAGTTCTTGTACTGTATGGTGTAGAAACCTATTTTCAGAATTGATGCATGAATTAACAGAATTGTCTGTGTGCTGTTTAAGTCAGAGGGACTTTGAGCCATACGCCCTTGCTGACATTTCAGATTTTCACCCCTTGGACTTAGTTTAAGGAGTCTTAAAATCTCAGTGTACTTGGGTTTCCTCTGATAATATCTGACAGCAACTAGATGCATACATATTGGCCTCAGAGGAATTTTCTAGGATTCACTGAGGCCTTGTTTTCTACAAGATAAGAGCAAAACTGTTGATGGTTTTCCATTACTGTTTTTTGAGGTGGAGCTTTTTGGAATTAAAATACCTTCCCATTTAAATAATTTACTTGTTTGTTTTTCCTTTTTGAAGTTACTGTGATGGCATTATTTTTGAAATATTTTAAGAATTTTAAATCAAGTTGGTGTTCATCAACTTCAGTGTTTGAGAGAATTTTAGTGGTAGAGAAAAGTCATATTTTACTGTTTCTTAAGTGATGGGTTTCCGTTCATTTAGCCTAAAAACATTTTCTTTAAACAAAACCAATCAATTTTGTACACTACATCTATTGCCCAGTCTAAGGTTATCTTGTCCTTGTTAAAGATAGTATAGATCTTAGAGTGGCTCATTTCTGTAGGGCATTCCAATGTCATGTAATTTGAGATTCCTTTGATTAACCTATTGATTTGGGAGGGTAAAGGATAAACTATTTTTTCATTTTATTGTCCTTTTCCATAAGCTTGCTTTCTCTTCAGGAGTTGAAGAAACAGAACTTTACAATATAAATTTTTCTGTACCTTTTAACACTTAAATGGCTTGTTTTCTTATTAGCAACAGTCACAGAATCACAGAATGTTAGGAGTTGGAAGACACCTCAAAAGATCATCTAGTCCAACGCCCCTGCCACAGCAGGATTCCCTAGACTAGGTCACACAGAAGTGCGTCCAGACAGGTTTTGAATATCTCCAGAGAAGGAGACTCCACAACCTCTCTGGGCAGTCTGTTCCAGTGCTCTGGCACCTCAACTGGGAAAAAAAAATTTCTTCTATTCACACGAAATCTCCTATGCTTCAGCTTACAGCCATTGCCCCTTGTCTTGTCACTGGGCTTCACTGAGAAGAGCCTGACCCCATCCTCCTGACACCCACCCTTCACATATTTAAAAGCATAAATGAGGTCACCCCTTAGTCTCCTCTTCTCCAAATCAAAAAGACCCAGCTCCTTCAGCCTTTCCTTATAAGGAAGATGTTCCACCCCCTTAATCATATAGAGATATTATTTTTTTTCAGCAGACAATGGAAATTATTGTTACAACATTTCAGTATCCAAAATGGAAAGACCAACACTTGATTCTAATTTCTTAGAAATAAAAAGTTCATTTTTTAGAATTGAAATTTTAAAACTTTGTCAAATGCTTTTCATTCCTTAAAGTCTTCATTGTAGTCCCTTGTCTTTATCATGCCCTCATTAATAAAAAGACCCTTTATTTTTCATCAGGAATATTTTCAAGTGAAATATTCTGGTCAGGACTGTTAACACACTACTTTCTCGAAAATTTATGTGAAAAATATGTTTTGCTGAGTCTTGTTCTGAAACTGTGCAGGGTGGGGATTTAGCTGGCTTGCAGTTTTCCATAAGTGGAGTTGCCCTGCTTTGAAAAGTAGTTTTCCTGTTGTTATTAGCATCTGCAGTGTTTCTAGGTCATGCTGTTTGTCTACAAACAGGAAATAGTTTGTCATTTGTAAGTAAAGAAGCTCCTAAATTCCTGTTCTTAAATAATCATAAAAGGGTTTGTGTGTTGATAGATTTTCATAGTGGTTTGCAGTATGCCTGTGTTGACTAGGTAAGGACTAGTAAATAAATTTATAGTTAGAACCAAGACATAGGCTGTCATTGCTGTTGGAAAGCCTGGACAGGAACTTTATTTAACTAAAATCTTAGACTGTCATAGAAGTAGTTGAAGTCACAGTATGTTTTTTATGGGCAACTAACTGGAAGGTGACTGCAGTGAAAATTACTTGTTTGAATGCTGGTTATAGCTGATACCTCACTGCAAATCCTTGAATCTGCTGAAGCAGCAGTCAGAGAGACTTTTGCACAGCTAGACTTGACAGACAGCCTAGTTCCAAGCCTCCATAATTTCCATGGAAGATACTTGAGTAGGTAGCATTACTGAAAACTGAGCAAGTACTTCAAAGTTTGGAGGAAACTTGTGGTTCAAAATCTTGGCTCAGATTGCAAGAATCTGCTGTATTAAAATTCAGTTTGTAGGATACAGCCTCTCAGAAAAATCATATGTAAATCTACAATGATAGCTTTATGTTCTAAACAGCATTTTCACAGTCTTTGGAAATTGTAAAGCTGCTGTGGAACAGAAAACTGCATTAATTTAACAATTACATGAATCTTTGAGCTAAGCAACATTTTGTTGTTAATTTTTTAATCTGAAAATTGTTTCCAGGTTATTTTCCCAATACAGTAATTATAATTCAGAATAAATTCCATCCAGACTACAGTTGTATTTGAGTATATATCCAAAATAATTAGGAAACATCAGAATTAATATTTCTAAGTTTACATTGATAATATTTTACCTGATCATCAACATAGAACAATTAAACTATCAGTAAGTGCATATAACCATGGCATAATGAATACAGAAACCAAAGTAGTTGTTTGGGTTTGGGTTTTGTTGTTATTGTTGTGCATTGTTGTTGTTTTTCTTGAAGTAGAACAGCATAAAATAGTCTCTCTGAAGGACAGGGTAACAGGTGTAGGTATGGGCAGCAGTCATTTGTCAACATAAGAAAACCATAATGGTACCATCAAAAAGGAAATTATGCTAATAAAGAAGTCACGCCTCATGGTACCGTTATTACTTCTCTGTAATACATGAATGATAATGAAAATAACATAATTTCTTGAATTTCTAAATTGCTTTACAACCTGATTGTTTATATATCACTTTCTGCTTCATAGTTGGCAGATTTTCAGCACTTTTCAAAGAGTTTAGATTGTAACATTGTACATTGATTCTTTACCTTAATTGTACATGCAGATGTTGTTTCATGTTTTGATACAAGTCATGAACCTTTTCTCTGAGGATTGTCACCATTTGTTCAGCTATAGGGGCTAGGAATTTCTGGTACAGAAGGGCCAGACACTTATGTGGAAAACTGCCTTTCCCAATCATACTGCTTCTGTGCTTCGTTTCTGTGCCCAGCGCTGGACCTAGACTCCACCTTCTTATTTACATAAGACAAAGCATGTTCTGCTGTGACTTAACTTTGAAGCTACTTATCTAACACTATTTTATTTTACCAAATATCCATTTTCTTTTATTTAGATTACAGCAGAAGTAGTAGTGAGAAATATATTTCAGAAATATCAATTCCAAAGGAGCACACAAATGATTTTATTTAATCTGGACCCTAATATGTAAATCCCACTAAACAGTTTCTCTAAATTGTATTACACAAAATCCAAAATGAATTGAACAGTAACATTTTGAAAACAGACAGATCCTGAAGTGGTTATCTGTTTATTATTGGTAGTCATAAACCCTCAAATTTGTTCTATGATCAAATAATTCCAATTAGTCTATTTTACTAAAATTCTGTTAAATTTTCTTTAAAAATCTTTTTGTTTTGAATTAATCCCTCCTTAACACTTACAATGTATATATATAACTGGCATAATTTCAGTGAAGGAATTCTAATGATTCACTGTAAATTTCAAGCAGTTACTGTTCATTTCTATCCTATAATATGACATTGCTGGCTATTTTTCTCCTTCCAAGCTGTTTTTTGTCATGTGGTGTAATTATAGTGCTGATTGTTCTTCTCTCATCGAAGCTGATTCTGGAATGATAACTATCAGTTTGTGTTGTTCCATTTTCATAGTTCCACATGACTGTGAAATACTGGTTTATTGTTGGTAATGACTCTGAAAAATAACATGATTTCTGATTTAATCAGTGTCAGTTTTCTGGATTTCTAGGACTGTGTCTTGTTGATCCTTGATTTTCCTCTTCTGTTGCTTCTGTATTTGGCCACCTGTCCCTTTCTTCTTTGATCCTCTGGAACTACCTGCCTAAAAGGTCAATTTCAGTGGGTGCTAGTGAATCAAAACCACTTCAGCTGCTAAAAAATATAAATTGTAGTGGGAGACTTGTCAAAAACATTTACTGGTTTTTACTTAGCTTCTGGAGAAACTTACCATGGAAAGTGTAGAAGGCCCCCCAGACTATTTCCCAAGGAAGCAAGAGGCGCTGTAAAGAAGATAAGTCTTCCAGTCTGCTGGGAAATGAGAATATTTATATAAATTACATTTGCCCTTCTAAAATTTAAAAGATAAAAATGGCATAAAATTATTAATGACCTATCATCTCTTAATAATTTTTTTTGCACCATACAAGGAAGATTAAGGTTAGGTTCTAGTGCTTCCTTTCCCTTTGTGTCATTTATAAATTAAATGATCTCTAATTTAAGAGGCATGGAATGCTCTCTCTTGGTGAGAGCAATCTGTTTTTCTCAAATTCTGACAAAACATATTTTCATTAAAAACCTTTCACACTGCATCTAATCAATTGGATAGTTCCAACTGAATAACTCATCCTAAACGTGTTTAACATACACAAACCCCGTCTCAAAACACAAAGTATTTACCAAACCAAAACTAGCAAAAAGTCCTTGGTATGTATATACCTGAGAAATTATACAACAGAACAGTGGTGACAAGGTAGATTCTTTCCCTGTGTGAATTGGCACAGGCCCATTTAGAGTCAGTACATTTTAATTGTAGGTGTCTCCTTATCTGAGCTTGTGGAAAGACATGAAACAGTAATTTGATGATACACATGAGAAAATACCTACGTTGAATGGCCATACTCAGTTGCAATGAAGAAAAGCATCTTCATTTTGAATGGTTTTGCTAATGTTTTTCATAGCATAACATGCTCTTGCTATAATATGCTGCAAATCATGCAGTACCATCTTTGTAAGATTTCTGTCCTGATACAGAAGTTCAGAGAGAGACGTCTTGAGTAATTAGATGAACTTTAGAAAAAGTCAAGGTCTGTGTAGAAACTATACAGAGCCAACTATCAATGTAGTAATAACTGCATGCTCTCACTACTCTCTAGCAAGTATTTTTAGTTTTCACAAGGAATGCATTCTTGTGTTGCAGCTGTCTACAGGAGTGAAATTAGTCAGTGTATTATTAATTTGGAGCCTGGCTTGTCACATGCTATCTTGCAGTGGACAAGTCCTGACTTTTTCTTTAAAACTTTCTTTGGTTTCTAGAGTTTAAGAAGAGAAGTCAAACTGCTGAACTGTATTGCTAAACATTTTTCAATAAGCAATGTTCTTTACCAACCTGATTTATTGTCATTGTTCACTTATTTTCAGTTAAGCTCCCTCCATAAAACACAAATATAGAAGATTTTTTGAGTCACCCTCAGGTTAACTGTAGCCCAAAACTGCGTTTAAAAATAGTTCCAAGTTGTTGAAACAACTTACCTGTCGTTACAGTGCATGTGAAGAAGAGTTTTGGAAACATACATCTGTTCAATTTCATTTCAATTATGAATAGCATATTTATATCATTACAGCTTTATAAATCCACAATATCCTGTTAATTATGCTTTATGGGTCTCTTGCTATCTCATAATCCTTGCTGCAACACAATCTATTTTTCTTTATTAGAGTATGTTGCTTAATAATGCACAAATCTCACTTAAAATGCAGCTGCTTGCTGTTCTTTTAGTAGCTGTCTGTCTTTAGTTAAAGGATGACATCACTGTTATGCCTCTCTTTCTGTGGGTTGGCAATGGGGATGATAGTTTCATATCATGCTTGTCAAAGTTGCCATCATTAAAAGAGTCATAGCTCTCCTTACACATCTCTTCAGACACTGGAATTCATGAATCAAAAAGCCCATATACATGAGGGGAAGGGGAAGCAGTTTGCATAATCTAGGAAGCTACCAAAGATAAACAGAGGAGGAGAGAGGCATAAACATGGGTCTTTAATGATCCACACGTGCATTCCATCACCCTTCAGGCCAAACACTGGGCATTCCAAAGTGCACATTCATGGCTGTGTCTCAGTAAGCCAAAACCATTAGGGGTGTGAGAAAGGACTATTTTGGTTTTAGGGTTTAAATGCTCAGTTTATTGTAAGATTTCTATTTGAAAAAGGCTAATTTTGTTGACTAGTTCTATTAAAAAAATGTAACTGGAAATGAAACCATAATGTAATTTTGGTTGGTTGGTTTTTGGGCCCCCATAAACAGCTGATCAGCTGCCTCAAGTAAAGTAAAGGGGATGCCTGAATCACTAGTGTGATAAGAGGAGGAACTTTAAATAAAAGGAAACAAATCACTGAATCACAGAATAGCCAGAGTTGGAAGGTACGCATTAGGACAATCTAGTCCAACTTCTGTTTAGGCACAGAACAACTCTGTTGTGACACCATGTGCCTAAGTGCCTTGTCCAACTGCTGCTTAAATTCCATGAGAGCAGGGGCCATGACAGCCTCCCTGGGGAGCCTGTTCCAGGGCTCCACCACCCTCTGGGTAAAGAAGCTCTTACAAATATTCAATCTAAATTCAACTGTGCATAAATAATTCCAGTTTGAAAAGAATCTGTAACAGTGACTGTATTCAGATTTTGGGTATGTGATAAGATCCATGAAGTTTTGGACTGTTGGCTTTACATTTTTGCAATGCTTTTTAGTCACAGGCAGATTTCAGTCACACTTCAGTCACTTTTGTATTGATCCAAAATTGTTGTACACAGATTTCTTACTTTTGTTGTGCTACGGAAGAACAACTTTTTTTTTCCCCCTGGCCTGTAATGATTTTATTCTGTTAGTTTGTCCAGGCTATTTGACACCATTAATAGCCTCAAATCCAAGTTTTCTGGCTCTTGTCATGGAACATCAGTGTTTCATTGGGAAATATCCCTTTGCAATCTGTTTGCAGGAACACTCTCAGAACTTAGGCCCATGCTACCCAGGGATTGCAGAAAACTATTCCACAGGTGGTCATGAGTTGTTTGTTTTCTGCTTTCTCCTCTTTGCCAACAGTAAAATCATCAGTTTTCTAGTCATGGATCTGAGAGGAAATTGGTGGCAGAGTGGGATTGGTATTTAAATATTCCTTGAATAAAATGCCATTAAAAGTTTCCATAAACACATTCTTCCTTCACAATTTTCATATTCAGTTGGTGAAAATGTAAATAATTAAAAGAAAATAGTTGGATTAAGGGCCAAGGGTTTCTCTCTTTTGCTCTCAAAATTCTTTGTTCCAAAGAAGATCATAGCAAGAAGAAATCTTCGGTTTCATAGATATTTCTGCAACAGATCTGTATTTGCCAATAATCTATGCTCTTGTATAACATCAGGTAGGACATAAAATAATAGAGTTAATTGGATAAGGAAAAAAAAAAAGGTTAAAAATGTGAAAAACTTTCTAATTATAATGATATTAAAACACTGGAATAGATAGCACAGGAAAGTAGCAGAGATTTCACTTCTGCAGCTTTAAAAAACACATCAGATTACTAGTTATAATGAAATATCTGAACAACAAAAAATAATGTTCAAATTATCTTTGATAAAATAGTCTTGAGTCAGGCTTATCTCAAAATCAGGAAGTTCAGAAAGAAAAATCTGGAGGATTTGTGTTGGAGGGCAGTCAGTGGATACTTATATTTACATAAAGTGTAACCTGCCATAAGAAGATGACTTTTTAAGGTGTTTGTTAGAAGTGAGAGGTTCATGTAAAAGCGTAACTATCCTTGGAAAAAAAAAATGAAGCAAATATTTGGAACTTATATAATGTTATTTTCTGTCCAATAATTTTTATCAAAATATGTGCTCTCATATAGTATGACAAATTAAATTAAAGTTCTATTTGGACTGAAACATTATTTTAAAATGATTATATGAACTAATTGGAATGTGTGTCAGGTGCCATATTTAATTTCTGCCTTGTTAAAATTACATGTGATCATGAATAATTAAAATAAGCAGTAGAAAAACATTGACTTTGAAGGTTAAAAAACATATTGTCTGGAAGAAGATTTTTGTGCTTCACTTTGAAATTGTGTTCAGATGCAAGGAAAACATAAAATGAAATTCACTTTCCTTTTTCATTTAAAATTCAGAATAGAAAATATGCAAAGTACATTTAGATCATGTTTAGACAAATTCATGTTCAGCACAAGCTACAGACCAAATTGGTAGAACTATATCGAGCTAATTGGTAAGAAATGAAAACTTGTTTCTGTTCTCAGAGCCTTTACATTTATTTAGTTTCAATTTGTGCAAATCATGTTAAATTTAAAAAGACATTGTTGTAATTGTGAACAATATTTTCTTTTTTTCCTTTGGAAACCACTCATGTCTCTGGAGCTAAGTAACTCTACAAAATCTTGCACTGAAAAATGTTTAAGTGATTTTCCTGCTTCTCCATTGTCATAGTATATGGAAATTACTCTTAGTACTTTAAGGAACAAATACTATTCTTTTCTGCCCTACATGAAATGGTTGTATTTTGTCCATAAAGTTCTATTTTAAATTCAGTTTTTATGAAAGTATTGCTATGTAAAGTTGCAGCTTTTTATCTTCCCAAAATGTTTGATTAATTGACTGTAACTGGGTATTTCAGGAAGGAGAAATGTGGCAGCTTGTCAGTGCTGTGGCTCATTAAGCCAAGGAAATACAAAGCATTTTACAGTAAAAGGCCACAGCTAGTGATATTTTTAAAAAAACAAAACAAACAACCAAAACCTAAAAAACCCAACACCACCAGCAAAAATGCATAAATATATTTCAGAGATACTATCATTTTAAGTTGACTACGGTTCCTTTCCTCCTGTTCTTACTACGCCAATTATGCTTTTTCTCAATAAAAGGTGAAAGTTTCAAGGTGAAACTTTCTCTAAATATATTTTATTTTCTTTTGTTTCTTTTTAAAAAAATATATACTTTTTTTTTTCACTGTGTTCTTAACAAACTTTTAAATATTTCTTTCAAAGTTCTGGAAATGAGTCTGTAATTAAACTATTCACAGTATTGCAAATAGTGGAGGTACACTGTATCATAGAATCATAGAATCATCAGAGTTGGAAAGGACCTTAAAGATCAACTAGTTTCAAACCCCCTGCCTGGGCAGGGACACCTCCCACTAGATCAGGATGCTCAGACCCTCATCCAGCCTGGCCGTAAAAAGTTCCCTGGTTGCAGCTTCCACAACCTCTTTGGGCAACCTGTTCCAGTGTTTCACCACCCTCATGTTGAAGAACTTCTTCCTAATGTCCAATCTTAATCTACCCTCCTCTATTTCCTATCCATTCCCCCTAGTCTTATCAAGATCTGACCTCCTAAAAAAGTCCCTCACTAGCTTTCTTGTAGGCCCCCTTCAGATACTGGAAGGCCACAGTATAAGGCATCCTTAGAGCCTTCTCTTCTCCAGACTGAATAACTCCAACTCTTTCAGCCTGTCCTCACAGCAGAGGTGCTTCAGTCCTCTGATCATTCTTGTGGTACTTCTCTAGACATGGTCCAGCATGTCCATATATTTCTTGTAATAGGGGCTCCAGAACTGGACACAGTACTCCAGGTGGGATCTCAAAAGAGTGAGAGTAGAGGGGAAGAATCACCCCTCTCACCTGCTGGCCATACTCCTCTTGATGCAGCCCAGGATGTGGTTGGCCCTTTGGGCTGCTAGTGCACACTGGCAGCTCATGTCGAGCTTCTCATCCATCAGCACCCCCAAGTCCCTTTCCTCAGGACTGCTCTCAAGCCAGCCCCTGCCAACCTATATTGGTGCTTGGGATTGCCTCAACCCAGATGCAGGACCTTGCACTTGGTCTTGTTGAACTTCATGAGGTTGGCATGGGCCCACCTCTGCAGCCTGTCCAGGTCCGTCTGGATGGCATCCCTCCCTTCCAGCATGTCAACCACACCACACATCTTGGTGTCGACGGCAAACTTGCTGAGGGTGCACTCGATGCCACTGTCTGTGTCACTGACAGAGATGTTGAACAAGACTGGTCCCAGTACTGATCCTTGAGAGACTCCACTTGTCACGGGAGTCCACTTGTCACTGGCCTCCACTTGACATGGATCCACTGACAGCTGCTCTTTGGGTGCAGCGGTCAGGCCAGTTCTTTATCCACCAAGTGGTCCGTCCATCAAACCCATATTTTTTTATAGTGAATTACAATAAATTATCACAAGAGTTTCATTACAATCTTATAAATTGTTGTAGTACTCAGCAGCACATAGGTAGTTTTAATCAGCAGTTATGACAGGAAGATTCGTGATTTTAGTTTTCATTACCTTTATTTTCATCTGTCCAAGAAACTTAAGATACCTGTCACTGAAACTACATCAACAAAGTGAAAGTTTTATCTTGGTAGCTTTCTACCTAGACAGTATGTCTTTTATATTTAACTCTGTTAGCTTTGTCAAAATAATATAAGGTGTTCCTTTCTTACCATCCCGAATAGTCATGTAACAGTGCGGTCATAAGGAGTTTTTCTACTGGTGTACTAAGTTTCCTTTTATGTTTATAAAGTCAATAGGAAATCTACTACTTGGGAGAAATGTCACCTAAAAAGTAGCTTATTCTGGTAGGTGAGTTGAGGAGAGACTCAGCTTCTGAAAGGACAAAAAGTCATCCTTGAACTTTTAAAAAGAGCTATGTAATAGGATGATACAGGTACAGACTTGACGGTCCCACTGGTTGACTTTGACATGCTACTTTGATTTCAGATACAGGAGGTTCAGTGTTATATTTTGCAGCTCCTCATAGCTCAGAAAGCCTGTGGGCTGAAAAGTCTATGTTCTGCTCTGGCATTGTGCAGGGGAATGATCCAGTTTGAAGTACACAGTTGAAAATCCTCAGCATGCCTCCTGTCCTTCCTTTGCAGTACAGAATCTCCTTACTGGTACTTATCCAGTACCTACAGAAAAAAACAGAGACAAGGATTCTACATGAAAAAGATCAGTTTGGCTTTGGAATATATAAATACCATCTTTCTTATGATTTAACTTTTCCTATAGGAAGTCGGAACAGCAGGAGATTGAACCGTTGAAAATGGCTTCTGATAAATTCTGGAGAACGATAAAAAGCACATTCACTTTGTTTCTTCCCCTTCCATTACATTCTTTCATATCCAACATTTTTATATTTTCCCAAAAATGTTCAAAGTAAAAGTGAAATCTTTTACATTAGCCATCAGGGAACAGCTATTTGTTTTTAACAAGATTCAATATTTCTTGTAATTTATTATTCATTTCTTTCAGTGAACTTTTCAAGGTAGCCACAGAGAAATAATTTCAAAAGAGCTTGAAACTACTTAGATCACATCAGAGGAGATGAGCAAATGGTTATTAGCCTTTATTCCTCTTATCCAGAGAGTAACCATGACTATGTTTCATCAGGTGAGCCAAAATATACTTGTCTTCTATCAAAATAGATTTTACTTTTTCTTTACAGCATTGTGATCTAGATTTATTTTTATAATAAAAAAGATAATTTTGAATGCTGTTCAGCTCTAGTGTTCTGAGCCCCAATATATAAAAAAGTAATTTATTCTATACTACTCTAGCTCTTGATATATAAAATGCAAAGTCATCATCATCCCATCATTCAGATCTAAATGAATTTGAAAATGTTTACCATCTTTCCATAAAAATTTTTAAGGTGTTTGTCTAGAAAGATTCAGGGTTTGCTCCAAAACTGTCTGAAAGCTGGTGGACAGTTCATCATTGCTAATGTTTTTGAGATGGAAGAAGGAAGGGAGAGAACATACTTAAATCAGCTTCATTTTTTTTTTAATCTAAGAAGGGAACAAATTATGTAGTTTCAGGTGATGATAAATTTCTTACCTATTGCCATCAGAGCTCACAGTGATTGGTTCCAGGCTTTTGAAATTGTTTCCAATAGCAAGATCAGAATATTTTTATTGTTGCAAAAAAAGAAGAAATTTTTACTGTTTTCAATATGAATTAGCTTGTCTTGGTTATTGAGATGATGATAGAAGCTCTTGATAAGAGGATTCACAGTGACTATCCAAAAGAGATGGTCACATAAATTTGATTTCCAGCCTTGAAAATAAAAAACTTGCCATTTTTTCAGTACAAGAGGGGCAAGGATCTCACCATTTCTACATCATAACATAATAAAGAGCAAGCCTTTTATCCTCACTGAAGTTACTTGTATTTGGAGTTCTTCACAGGGTGTCAGTCTCTTGGCAAACCATGGCTTGAATTGGCCTCTTCTGTTTCCTGTGCCTAGAATTCAAAGATTTAATGGTTATTATGAAGCACATAAAACCATAAAGTGTTATGAAATTTTACTGCAGGTACTGTAAAGTTTGCTTCTTTCTTACAGTAGCATGTGGCAGAATAGTGCAGCATGAATCATACCTGGTACATCAGAGCAGGATCGTGGTCTATTTATATGGCTTTTCTTTGTGCCTCAATGAATTTCAAACCTTTCACTTTGTTGTTCAGCCTTACTTCTACTACTCCAAAATATTTACAACACATGTTATTTAATTTATCAATAGAAACCAGAAAAATACTAGGCCTGTACAAAAAACACTTAGCTTTTCTTTACATCCTTCCTTGATAATAACTTTTGGCTTACCTGAAGTTACTGAACTTCTGTTTAATATTTGATGCCATATTTTGTCTCAGATCTTCTCTCACTTATACTTTATGATGGAAGGTGAATAACTAATGTGCTTTGCATAATGTTTTGGCATAAAAGTATCCAGTAATAATAATAATGCTTACTTTTCAGCTTCAAAAGAGATTTCTAAATTCTTTCCAAAATATTAATATTCTATTTTAAGGCAATGATAAATCATCATAAATACTGTGGACCAATGAGAAAACTATTAGCTCTATTACTATTTTGAAGTGAATTTTGTGTTTACAAAGAAGTTCCACTACCTAAAATTATATTTCTAAAAATATATTTTAATGCTAATTTCTTAATTTACCTTTTTTGTATAGTAGAACTGTGCACTTTGAGTGCATTTTTCTAAAAAACAGAAAGCTTCTGCTTGCTATCACTATTCTAATTATAGTCTGTCCTTCCCAATAAATAATTTCAGAGGTGGTAAGAAGAGTTCATTGTCTGCTCTGTTAAACGATTGCTAGTCTTTTTTCAGGAGGTGAGGGATAGTCTTAATTCCAAGCTACTTGCCAGACCACATCCCACTACATTAGTTGAGGCAGGGGGATATTGATGAGGTATACTAAAAACCCACAGTAAAAAGCTTCTGATGTATTTTCTAAAACAGTGTGATTTAGCAATAATCATATGAATTCAGTAGAGGAATTTTGTAAGTTCATACTAGCTGAAGATCTAGATCTGAGGTAATAAGGTTTGATATTGGTAGTAATTAGTATATGCAATCATTTTCAGAGTGCAAGAAGAATGCTCCTTTTGAGGACACTAAGAACACTATTTTGAGACATGAGATATTGGTTAGTTAAAATCTGATACTATAGGATTAAGAGACAAAGTTAAATCTAGTAAAACAATTCTCTTGTTTTAAGATTAAAGAAATACCTCTAAGAAGATGAAAGCATGATTCAGTTGTTAGTATTGAAGAAATCTAGGATCTGCCCTATTTGAGTCTTTAAGAAATTATAAGATTGAGGGAGTATATTGTGAGATTGTGGGTAGAGGGAGAGACCTGTGTGGGGATTTTGCCCCTTTGTGCTTTTAAAGGAAATACGAACTTTGTATGAGAAACTAAATGCCTTTCTCCCAGAGATGGAAACAACTCACCTCTTCTAAGGCTAAAGTTCACCCTTGTGCATCAAGCCCATCCAAGATGGGTGTATCATCTACCTCAATTAACTTTCACTTAAACAGTATTTTAATGATGTTCCTGAGGCATCATAACTACATTGAGTTTATGTGTCACTGAATGCCACACTACCAGGTAGAAATTCATAACGTGCGTTTGTTGTGTGATCTGTAGGAACTCTCAGAGAAATATCATAGCAGCTCAGTTGCTTCTTAAGGCCATGAGCTTTTTATATTTCTTGACCTTATGGGCTATTCTTGGCACATTTCCTTCAGGTTTAGTCAGATTTTTTTATTGTGAAATGTGTAATGGTATTAAAAAAATCTGTGATTATCAGGAAAGTTACCTAGTTATTGATGAAACCTATGAAAGTCAAAAGATTCCAAATCTGTAGGGCTAAAAAAAAAAATATAAAAGAGGAGGTGATTTTAGTATTTGGACAACACTGCACAAATATAACTACTTGAATGAAAAATGTAATCCTTCTATGTATCCTTATCTAACCTTCTACTAAGGACCTATCTTATTTGCTGAACCTAGTGTGTCTGGTTAAGAAAATAGTTATTAGCTGAACCACATTGCCTGGGTGAGCTGGAGAAAAAAAAGTAGCTTTTTTTTTGATCCCAGAGGAAAGGAGAAAGGGTACTTTTCAGTCTATTTCTCATCTGACAGCAAGAGTATCTCCAAGTTGTGTTTTGCTCATGTAATGTGAAAAGTCTCCAGGCACTTGCTTCCAAGATTTGCTGCAGTTTTGGGCACAGTCTTTTACTGAAGTACATTATGATACAGTCAGTAATTTTTTGCTTTCTTTGATCGTGGCCAAAGAAGCTACTCTACCTAAGAGTTGATATTAAAGACCTAGGAGGCAAACATCACAGTCTGTATTGGTCTAATGCTATGATGGAGGAATGATGTTTGAGTTTGAAGCAGATGGTTCAGTAACTAAAGACTGGGGGTTTTTGCTTTATCTGTATGGCTACATTTAGAGAAATATGCTTTCAACTGATATGAAGAAAGTATGTGTGTGTTCACATATATGCAAATCAAATACTCTTCCCCCCTGTAATATCTAAGTCTATCCAGAATTAATTTTTTTTAGACATTAGAAAGAAAAAGGGAGAGGGAAGCATACAACTATACTCAAAGCTTTTCTCGTTGTCATTTAATGAAAGGCTGTATTACCACACATTGTCTTGAAGATCTATGAGGCTACTGTAAAGCCAAGTTCTGTTCTTATTGTGATCTCGGAAGAACTCCTCAAAACCCTCCCCAAAACACAACAAACTCCTGAAGGTTTACAAGGATTGCCAGAAGGTTTCTCTCTTAGATAGCTATGTATGATACTTTATTTGGACCTCAGAAGACTTTTTACTGATAGTTTGGGAACAAAACAATGGTAACATGGAACAACCAGTTAAAGTGATCTGTTCAGAAAACACAGACCATTTAAAATTATACTGTCTTTCCTGCAGCTCACAACTAGGGCAGCTGTATGTGCATTTATCAGATGTTGACTGCTCCTGTTAGAGAGCCTTTTAGGGGAAGAAGCTGCATTACACTAGTTGAAAAAGTGGGACGGTCATGTCAGCCAGGATGCTTAAGACCATATCATTATTTTTCATAGCTTCCCATTCAATATGATCCTTCTTTCTTGTCCTACAGTATTGCTCAGGGAGTTGTAATTGGGCATGTGTTTTATTTAGTCAAAGTAAAACAAGAATACTAAAAAAAAGAAAAATAGAAAGGATTCAGAATTTCCACTTATTTTACAGCATTACTGTCATAAGTCCTAACATGTAATAGAACCTGCTCTTTCTTTCCTGTGAGAGAAATCTAAAAAAAAAAAAATAAATGAAATAGCCACTGTTTCTTTACTTTATGTTCTGGTTTTGCTTTCATTGGGTTTCTCATTTACAATTGTCAGACATTAGCTGTGGAATATATTTTTAAACTTTTTTTTTGTTCAGAAGTGTATAGTTGACCAAACTTTGTATGTTAGTGGTTATATTTCTAAAGTGGTGAGTATTTACTGTATGTGGCCATTCTGTGAGATCACTGGAATTCATCACTGGATGACTTGATTATTGGAAGTCTTTGTTTTGAGATATTCTTGGTATCCACTTGCCAGGAACAAGATCTCCTCATTTAGACCTGTTAACACTATGTGAAAGATCAAGTTGTATAGAACTCAGTAACTTCTAAAGAAAAAAACCTTTCTTAGTTTCTATGGCTACAATGGGGTAACATTGTAGTAGTAGGAATAAAAGTTGAAGTTGTACAATGATAATTCTCCTGCACTTTGCAGAAGGTTACCTCTTGCCATTGCAGACCATGGCATGTCATATTGAAATAGAGTCTAATGCCAAAAGTTTTATGGATTCACATGTCAGTAGTGATGTCCAAAATTATTCTGCTGATAGACAGTCCTCTGTTTCACTGATGTCAAAAGTCCAGTGAATTTCTCAGTGGTTTTACTTTGCATTAAGGTTTGAACATACCTCACTTCATCTTTTTACATTTAATGTCAACAGGTTGATGTTAACGAGTTTCTTGTCACCTTTCCACATGTCCTTTCATCAACTTAGAGTTGCTAGTTCTGGAATGATTTTTCTTTTCAAGGAATGAGTTTGAGATTTTTCTTAAGAGTAGTTTGAGCTACTCAACATTTTCAACCACTGGAAAGGAATCCACAGATGACAGGCTGTTTATTAAGGACTATATATATCCCATGCAGTAACCCACTAGAAAGAAAAATAGTCTGCAAGTTTCCTTACAATTAGAAAATTTTATCTTTAAGCATTGTATTTTGAAAAAGAAAACACCTAAATATGACACCACCTGGCATGATTATCATGAGGCTAATTGGACCCAACGGATTAGAAGCATTTGGCTGCAGGTTGTACCTGTAACAACCTAGAATGTAAATTATATTTACTTCACAATAAAACTACACGTATCTGCACCTTATTTCCCAGGTAGCCTAAGGGTAGCAAAATGCTTTTGGTTACATTCAGCAATTTCATTTCCTTCATACCTTAGGTAACTTCTATTAACATCAGTTTGATGAAAGAGTGAAATGAACAATGCATATATACATGAATTCTGCTCTACAACTTCTGTGGTAGTGTTTTGTAAAGAAAAGGTTTATGCCCAGTATTGTCATTATTTCTAATTTTTTTTGTTCAAAGTACATTATGCTGATGTCTTGGTTACACAAGTGTTCAGTGGTTATTGTCTATAAAGTGACAGATTTTCAAGCAAGCTAAAGATTTTTGATACATTACTGTCAGAAACCAAAGACTGTAGAAGAAATCTGAGGGAACTTTAGACTTAAGCCTTTTATCCAGAGCTTTAGACATCTTGGATATTTTACTGTAGTTATTTCTACTACGTTTGTCACACCTATGTAGCCTCAACAGCTGACAATGCCACTGTCTGCACTAGAAACTTCTTACATCACTTAGACTCACATGGGAAATGGAGATACCTATAGGGTCATAAAAAATGCAAAGGGTGATTTATAGAGCTTATGTGATGAAGCGAGTAGTTCTAGCTCTGCTTATATGACCTGGTGGAAGAAAAGGACACAAAGTTTTGCATATGTTCTCTTTCACTTCAATATATCAGAACTTACTTAGTAGCAAGTCAAGGAGCAAGTGCCCTTAACCTGTTTCTGTTTGGGTATCTGTATTCTGCTCAAGATTGGTAACAACTGTGTATGTTCTGTGCATCTTCAGGGCCTAAAAATGGAATAACCTCACCTGTAAACCTCTGTAAAAAATGCAATGGATCTGTCTTTTGACTTTCTGATACTTCTCTCACATAACTCTAGTAATATAGCCCAGCAAAATCTCCCTTATTTCTACAAGTCTCACAATAAAATTTCCCATGGCTCTATCAGCTCCTGTAGTAAGAAACACTATTACAGCTTCAGAGAATTTCAGAGGCTCTTTACCCGGGTAGAAAGCAATAGGACAAGGGGGAAACTTCTTCAAACTGGAGAAGGGAAGATTTAGATTAGATCTTGGGAAATAATTCCATACCCAGAGAGTGGTGAGGCACTGAAACAGGTTGCCCAGGGAGGTTGTGGTTGCCCCATCCCTGGTAGTGTTCAAGGCCAGGTTGGATGTGGCTCTTGGCAACCTGGTCTAGTAGGTGCCATCCCTGCCCATGGCAGGGGGGTTGGAGCTAGATGATCTTTAAGGTCCCTTCCAACCCAGGCCATTCTTTGAATTCTATGAATTAATTCTATGAATTTCAATCTGGTATTACCTTTTCTTATCACCAGTGATGCAATAATTCCAAACCATGTAACACTACTGGGAGGAGGATGTACCTGTCTAAGATCTTTGCTTGCAGATTTACCTGCCATATTGAGATATTCATGAGTGGTTTTGTGCTTATTAGTGTGTATGTTAGATAATGAATGTTTCACAGTGTCATAATAATGATGTGTTTTCTTGCACTTATGCAATACCAGAGAATTCATATGGTCCTTAAAACTAAACAATGATGTTTGATTAACTCACCTCTCACTCCACCTGCATTTGCTTCCTCCATCTCTTTCTTTGATTTATTTTCCATTAACAAGCAAACTTTTAACTGAATGACTGCCTTGAGTCAATTTGAACATGTTATCTTTTTGTGGATTGTACTCCTTGATAAACCATGCTTTAGAACTAATTTCTCCTTTACTGAGTGTATGCCAAGCTTAGTTTGTCTGCAAGTCGATATATTTTTAGTGATTATCAGTTGAAATATTTCACTCGTAAAGTAACGTGACAAATTAAATGCCTGGAATGGTGATAGGTGGCTGACTGATTCTGGAGTGTGTCGAACTCCATGCTAAGCATAACAAAACTCATTAGGGAAAGTTTCTGCATATTTTTCTTATGCAACAGACCTTGCAAAGAAAGGGATTCAGGGAGGTTTTCTACTTTCATTAGATTTAGGGCTTCAGTGGAACTAATGATATTACAGCAGGGATATGAGGGGTGGGAAGGAACAAAAAAACACCGCAGAACCTTTCTTTGATTGATATGTTTTCTTGTACTTAAGAACTTCATCCTGTTAATTTAATTTAAGGATGCTGTTCAACTGTAGGTGTTGGCACTGTTCTACAGTTGTAACTGTAAGTGAATGCACTTCTTAACTTAACTTTTTTGCTAGAAATGAAGTACTGTCTGACTGCATTTCCTTGTGACTAAAGGAAAAAACCTAAAGTTTTTAAGCAGAACTGGAAAGTAAAACTTCTGTTCTATTCTGATACTAGACCTGCAAAAATGCAGGAATTTGAGATAGATTCTCTCTTTTCTTTCTGAAAATATGGGCTGAATTTGATTTACCCTCTAAAACTTACATATGTGTAAGAGTACAGCTGAACAGTGTTTGCTAGCACAGTAATGACCTAGTTGTGCAGTCATTAGTTATTTCCACCACAGAAATATGTAATGCCATTAGAATAAAAGCAGACTGTCTTTATATCTTCAGGAAATCAAACATCAGCCACCCGAAACTAATAGCCTGTCATTACATTTCTGTTTACCAGAGAACAAAATTTTGCTCTTGCTGATTTGAAAAGGTTCCCTGGAGTAAATACTTCTAAAACATACATAAATCATATCCTCCATCAAGTAACATAATGATACTTTGGGGGTGGCATCATTAGGCTTCCACATATTTACCTGGCATGGGTTGAAAACTGTTTTTTATTATTAAGGAACGGAATAACAGGAACAAAGAAATAATATTAAATGAGACTATTATTTTTTCCTGAAAAACAAACATGAAAAACAAGGCACACCTTTCTAGGGTCTGCTTTTACTAAAATCCCAGTCCTAAAGAGTATGCTTTTGCTGTCAGTAGGAATAGAACAGGACATTTTTTTCTTAAATTTGTTTTTGTTTTTGTTTTTTTTTACTTGCCATCCTTTTTCATATCCTATTTTCATAGATAGTGTGTATAAAATGCTTGGGGTTTGTCACTAGGGGTAGATCACTGATTTTGCTTCACTTTTGAAAATCTTTTGCCTCTTCCAGGCATTGATCAAAATCTATTTTATTTTTTATGTACTGCATCTACAATATTGTTTCTTTGAAAACATTTTTTCTTGTTTTTTGTCTAGATGGGTATGCAGTGTCTTTCCTTCCAAAAAATGCAGCAAGAGCATTCATTTTTTTCCATATTTTACTTTTATAAGTCAAAGCATCAAGTGTGATAAATCCATATAAAAGCTATTAATTACATTGAGTACATACATATTAACAAACTGTTATATAAGTGCTACTATGACAAAACTAAATTTTGGATGTCAAAAGAGTATGATTTTTCAAGTTGTCAGAGAAATATGGTTGCTAGTCTTGCCATTTCTGCTTTAGCAGCGGAGAACATTAAAATGTCTCTTGATCACTTTAAGCTGCCCTATCCTGTTGGAGAGGCAACTAGTTCCTTATAGGAAGGATGGCTGAATTCTGGCTACCTCCTGTAAGACTGAATTCCTCAGCATCTGCATGCAATTTCAGTCCAGTGTCCTTCGAAAATCATGAATGAAATACCCATCTTGAGAAAGAAAAACTATGATAAAAATGATCAACAGGCAAATGTCAGATCACTGTTTCTGTGACACCACTTTGTAAAGGCTGACTGACTGTCCTGGTTTGGGTTAAAACACAACTGATTCTGGTCAGTGACTTTGTTTTCCAGCCGAAGTTCCTTTCAGTAACTGCATTTCTAAAGCTGGCAGTATGTTTTCTACATAGCATTCATATATTCTAAAGTAGATTTTGGATTAAAGCCCTTCCAAAAGCACATTAGAGAACTTGTATTATAATGATAAATCTTTCTGTCCTGTCTATAATCTATGTTGTCCAGGCAGTGGAGTCAGCAATCACAACAACATGAATCATTTTCTACAGTGTGCCTGACTGAAATGATTTCAGGATTTGCTAACTTGCACATACACACTTCTGTGTTTCTGTATGTACCTCAGAGCCAAATAGTTTTATGAAGTCAGAATCATCCTTATTTTATTAGCCTATAATGACAGCCATTCATGGTTTGTTACCCTTTGTTACTCTGACAGTTCTCAATCTTCAGTTATAAAATTAATGAAATCACTGACATTTAAATGTCTTTTCATCCATACTCCAGATAATTACCTGTATATACTTTAATCATTTCCTTACACACTTCCTTCATTTAAAGACAGAAGCAATTTATCTTTCTTCTAATACCTTTTGAGAAAGCATACATCTTATGGCTATTTGTGTCAAAATATTATTTTGGCTACACCTTTGTCCTCTATAATTTGGAAAGCTTCCTAGTATCATATCCTTGGAATATGTGAGACTAATTTAGCTATTGTAAAGAACAAATTGCTTAAATATGCCTAAGTTTTCCTTTGAATGGTGATTTTTATTGAAACTGCTCATCTATATCAGTGTAGTGGCACATCTCTTCAAGCCTAGAAGGAAAAGTTTAGATGCCTGTTGGAAGAAATTGACTTGTTGGATCTTAGATAGCTCCATCTAGACTCTAACATTAAATAGAAGATGTGTAGATATTTTATGTTAGCTTAGCATGTGAGTGACTTTGTTCTGCTAGAAGGCGTATATTTTTTGTGTCTGACTCTCTAATCCTTCTTGGCAGACAAATGACCTTATCTTTTATAATTTTCTCTATCACAGTATCATAGTTTTTTTCACTGCATAGCTTATCCTATTACTTTTTATCTTGGTTGTTGCTTGCCCACATCGACTGTCTTGAATGAATGGCCATGCCACCGAAGTTTTTGGCATGGATGACCGTGTGTTTAAAACATGCACAATGTTAGAATGAAGTTTAACTTGCTCTGGCACTCTTTGTTCTTGATGCCTAATATAATAGGTGCTGTTCTAGACTGTAGGTCAGTACTTGGCAATAGTGTTTCTGTAATAAAACTATTTGGGTTTTATTTCTTTGAGAGTGATAGTACATATAGTATGTAAACTCTGTTAAATCAGAGATTCATTTATTTCTTAGCATTTCTACTTAAAACAGAGTAGTGTGACTAGGCAGGAAACCAAGTAGATTGCATCCTTTTGCTTCCATTAAATAAACATTCTTTTTCTACAGCATAAGGCTAATGATTGATAATCTCAACTATTACAACTACAAGATCATTCATAGGATTCCTTGGAATGTGATGGAATAACTTTAAATGTAGAGACAATGGAGAGCTCTGAAATGGCAAATGCTGTCATTTTACAGACTCCTTGAGAACGCTAGGCCATGTGTGGGAGGGCAAAAATCTTTCTAAGAATTACTACACTTCTGTGGCCTGAAAAAATCATGATCCACCTCTTAGGAGTAAAATGGAAAATCACAAAGTATCCCAAATAAAGTATATATAGGCAAATTAATAGCCTGAAGAATAGAGTGTAAGTGCATGATGTCATAAATGCTAATGGCAGTCTGTATCTCTTAGGCATTAGGTCTAATTAACTTGATGTAGACTATAAGGTAATAATAAGTTAATGTTATATTCCTTGGAATTAGAATATGAAAAAATTGCATTCCTGTTGATGAAATTGCAGAATTATATTCAAGTGCCTGTTGGGAGATACATTCATTATTAAACACTGCCTCAAAAAAATGCAAACTCAAATGTGTCCTTATAAATAAATCAATTCATCAATAAAAGCTTCACCCTTTTACTATAGCAAGGCTGCTATATAAGTTGAATGTGCTGGATCTTTGCCTTGCTTTGTTTTGTAATGTAACAGATGTGCTGCTTCTTATTATTATACATTGTGCAAATCCAGAAAGCATTTGATTTTTCTACTGAAGTCTAATTGCTATTGATGTCTATGCTCCTACAAGTCAAAGAGCAGACCGAAAAATCTTCCCAAATCCTTTTTTTCAAAACTAGAAAAGGTGGAGTTCATCTTGAGTATTTCAAGAGAAAACATTCTTCAAAAATATAATGTTTGGAACATGGGTTCAGTTGTGTTAACTGTAGTCACACAGGCAGGAGTGTGCTGTTGATGGCATTACTTATAAATGCCTTAACTGACAACTGGAATCCCAGCAATTAGAAGTATTTGCAAGTAGTACCTCTTGCTCTGTCTTTTCTTGCTCAGGAGCTTGTCTTCTCTTTGCTAGCACAGCCTCTCAAGTTAGGAAGGATGTTGCCTTTTATTTGTTAAGTGAAATGTCTGACCAAAGTTGTGTTTGAAATTTGACTTCTTGCTACATATGCACAGACACGTGGACTCCTTTAAGACAAAGTTAAGAGTAAAGATATAGGACATACAGTAGCCACAGTGAAACACATGAAGGTTTCATATAACGTATTGATTCTTTTATGAACTAATAGGAGCTTTAAAGTATTTTCCTGTTGAATCTCACATGCTTCTACCTATGGTCAAGGCTTGATCTTGCAAACCTTCACAGCTGAAAACATGCTGAATATTTCAGAATCTCTGTGCTAAGCTTCACCTGGACTCGTCTCATCTAACTGTATTCTGAGGCTGTACCATCACAGGCTGATTACAAAGTGCTAGTTATTTTTTTTTTTTTAGAACTGTTTTAGAAACCTGCAGTGATGGTAGTTTATCAACAGAGTAAATATGTTGCCTGCTAGTGACACATATACAAAACACATTTTGAAAAATGCGAGTCTGTAGAGGCAAAGATTTAAGTGTCTTACAATTTGTGAGTCTGCATATAGTTTACCTTCTAAGGGATAAAGTGTTTGTTGTAAACAGTAGAAACTGTTGTGGAAATCACACCTAACAAAATTATTGCCAGCTTGCAACTGATGTCTAAAGATTAAAATCTATTCAGCTTTCTTGTTAGTCAGTTGCACTTGATAAAAATTACAGTAGTAAATTAAAATTACACATTCATGAAAATACCTATTAGGGTGCTATTGCTGTATAAGGATGGAGCTGTGTTCCATCAATTTCTGTACCATCTGTGAGTAGCCTTGTTCTATATTACAAATGTAACTAAAATGCCCTTACTGACTTATTTCTAAATTTCTTTAAAAAACAAGAGAAAAACCCACACCAAAACAAAAGAAACACACAAAAAAACCCCCCAAAACCAACCAACCAACCAAAAAACACCACCCAACCAACCAACCTAATAAAATCTCCCCCAAAAACCAACAACTAAAACTACCAAACAATCAGGTAATTACATAAGGTGGATTTTAGAAAAATTACACTTTAAAATGTAATCGTGTTACTTCTCTTTATTTTTGGTGTTAGTTAAGAGATGTCAGAATGACATTGAAACAGCTGTTTGAATGCCTAATCGAAGTAGAGTTGAACTTCTACATTAAGAAATAAAGATGCAAAGCAGTTTTGATAGCATCCTTTTTCTTCCTCTTTGAATTTCTACTCTGTTTTATTGGTTATTTGGACCTAATCTTTAAAGCTTTCTCTGTAAGGCTAATTTTTATTTTTATTTTTTTAATTGGGAGGGTTCCATAGTACTAGAACATATGGGATATTTTCCCATAGAAAATTAGACTGATCAGATGATCCAAATTATACCCACATGTGCATGTAGAATTCCATACTGATGTTAATAGAATTGCTCAAATAAAGCCTTCTTATGGGGCACCTGGGAACACTAGCCTGTATTTTGTGGAGAGATTAAAAATATTACTTTGTCAGTATTGTTTAATATGTAAAACATGTAATGCAAAGCCCAGTGCTCAGCACAAGAGCATACATTTTTCTTTTATATTCCCATTATGCCAGGAACTTTGCCAACTCATAATCAAAAATACTATTTTCTACCTTCTTTGAATATCAAGCAGGCACTAGACTTGAAAAAAATGATCTCCAGAGTTATGTGACGTCTTGGCTTGAGTGTTTAATTTGTGAAAGAATTCCTGAAAGGCAAAAAATTCCTCTGTTGCTGTTAAAACCCGGGATCTTCAGGCAAGTTGGAGAGCTTTTTGTATTCTGAACTGGTGATGCAGTTAGTTTTCCCTCCCTACTCCAGGTTTATGAGGCTGAATTCACAAATAAAATTTCACTGGGGGAAAATAAGGTGATATTTTCCTAGTCAAAAACATCACTGTGAATTTATGAGCGGGAGAGAGAAAAAGAACAGGTAAAATACCTAGAAAGTAACATTGAATATCTACAAATATAGGTAAAGATGATGCACCTCTATAGAAATACATGAGAGAATGTTTTTATCAACAAATGTACTCAAGCCTGATTTTATAATGTGTTTAAATGAATGAGATTTTTTTCAACTGTCTGTGGATCAGTGCTAGGAGAATTATTATTCTGAATTCAGATTTATGAACTTTGACTTTTATATCATCATCATTTTAAAACATTCTTTAGATAAAGATAGGAAAAACAAGATTCTCATTGTCTAATCAGAATAAATTTCCTTTTACTTGCATGTCATTTTCTGTCAGCCCTAAAATTTATGGCACAACATGAAGCATTCTATGTAGATATGTAAGATGTAGAGAAACTGCGTTTGTTTCAGTTTGGGTTTTTTAAGAGCATGCAAGTCCACAGCTGACCAGTTATGTGGCCATGGGACTAAAAGCCCAATATTCAAAGACAAACTATCTAAAATTTATTTACTTACCAGGATGAAAATACTGATTTCTACTTCATGGCACTTGCACACTACACACAAAAAGCAATCTAGGCATCAAATCCTCTAGTCCAGTCTACACCAACACTATGGACCTAGGGAGACAGGGGATCACACTAACTTGTCAGTATCCTCCTGCCTCAGGTCTCAGTCCCTACATGTAGAAGTTCAGTCTTGGGCTTATCTTTCTGTATGGTGTTCAATACCCATGTAAGTATTCCATCAATGCCATTAATTGTGTGTTTGTATTCTCATTAGGTTAAAGTGCAAAGGAAGCTCTCAAAAAACAAAGTGAGCAGAATTAATTAAGACAGTTACCTTTTTCTAACAGAACAGGAATCTTACTGTGCAGGTCCTAAGCTGCTATAGAACAGACATTTCCTTATCAAACATTTTTTTAGTGTTGCAATTGATTTTCCTTTTCTTTCTATCTGGCCAGTTTATTTCCTTTTCTTTCAGAATTTTTGTTGGATGCTTTTAGGTGTTTGTTTCTTAAAAGTCATAAATCTAAAGACAGTCTTCTAATTTTGTGAAACTAATTGTTTCACATCAAGATTGTTGGATGTGCTTAACCAGTATTAGAATATTGAGGGATGTAGCTATTGTTAAATTGTCACACCATTTTTTGATGTTTATCTTATAGCAGAAATTCACTGTAAATATTGGGGATGGTACATCACTAACATAGAGCAGGTTTTGGTGCAGTCAACACTTGAAACTGTGTTTGGTCTCCACTGTGTAAATTCTTCCCACACTTGTCCAGTTTTGTTTATATCTCTTTAGATATTAGTGGAGGTTAACAAAACTACTGTTTAAAGTCATGTACAGAGTGGAGATATTCAAAACCCGTCTGAACGCACTTCTGTGTGACCTGGTCTAGGGAATCTTGCTGTGGCAGGAGGGTTGGATTACATGATCTTTCAAGGTCCCTTCCAACACTTAACATTCAGTGATTCTATGAAGACACCTGACAGTACTACACAAGTTTTAAAAATGGGCCTTATTGTTCCTTTTGTAGTCAAATATGTTTTGCTTTAATGTTTGGAGACGGACAAGCTGTCACTTCTTGTCCTGTAGTGACTGTAGTTTCTTGTAAGCATGGTATGTCTTAATAGCGTGAGCTATTAATCCTCAACAGGATTTCCCTTGTGGGAAAACAGAAACTAGTGTCCATGCTGGCACTTGGTCTGAGGCAGAGTTAGTTGTTGCATGGTAAGGCAAGAGATCATCAAACGTTGGCAGCAATTGCAGCGATATTTGATAGTTGCTCCAAACTCCAGCCAAGTTTCCTCAGACGTGAAAACTATTGATGGCTAAGGGGAAATCTGCTGGTAATCACCTATCTGGTAATAAAAGCAGGGACCTAGTTAAAAGTCTGCTTTATTTTGTTCTGATTTTTGGTGGCACATTTTACAAGTAGAATTTACAAATTCAGTATGGAGTGCTGCAGTAAGGTTCATTTATTTCCCAGAACTATTTTCAAGAAGCTGATTCTGCTTTCAGCTTAATCATTTTGGCTGAAATACTAGATCCAAGAAAAACTTAATTGTGCATTTCCCCAAATATCTGTATGACTTAAATGTAATTAAAAAGTAGAAGTGCTTATTTTAAGTCATACAGTAATTACAGGGCTAGTTTAAAAAAGGATAAATGAAACTTTACCAAAGGAAGTGAGTTTTAGACTTAAATAATTGTAAAAGATGTGATATAGTGCATTAAGCATGACATAAGCATTAATGTAAGTCTAGTTTCAGGAGAGATATAATATTCTATCACTGACTAATCCTGACTTTTCATTTTTTACTACCTGGATTTCCAACCTATCTTGCCTTCATCTCAGCAATCTCTATAAGAGCCTGGGAAAAGGTTCTGGGAGGCAAGGACTCTATAAAAGTCTGCTAAGAAGTAAATGCAGGTACATTGGTGTTCTGTTTTGTTTCCAGTTGAGGTGGGTTTTTTCCCTTTGTTTATTCTTAGAAATTCTCTTTCAGTAGGCACTCAAAGAGAAACTTATTCCACGAGTGGAGTGAAAATTTTAAGAAAATATTCTTATCACAATGTGTTTCAAAAATCTAGTATGATAATGCCTGAAACATCAACAGTTGCATAGCTAACATCTGAAGTATAATGGAGTAAAACGATTAGAGATTTCAGTGGTGCAATGGGATTGTAGTTTTGTAAATAATTTGGAATATACAAATTTGGCTGTCCATACAGTCTTTTTAGCTTGCAAGTCAGAAGGAAGCATGAAATCTGAAAACTTGATGTTTGTGTGTTCTAGAGGGTCCTTTTGACTAAAGGCTAATTTGAAGTTTTCATCTCCTGGACTTCATTTGGAATTGAATTTGAGACTCTTGCCCAGGTCACTAGCATTCCTTTTCCAGCTGATTAAGGATGTGATGTTGTATCTTTAGTAATATAGTGTTTTTCACTATAGGGTATAGTGTTTTCAGGATCAGACTGTAACAAAAAAAAATACTTAAAATATATCACTTTTACTAATTCATATATTTTTATCCCAATTATTTCTTTCCATTGGAGAAAAAAAATAATTATTCAGATGATTGTCTAAAGATGGCATTATACAATAATGTAACAAGATGTGTTATGTCACTTTGGATCTTTGGAAGATTGGGTTTTTTCGGGTTTGTGGGGACTTGCAAAATAATAAGCAGACATGATTACATTGTTGACTTGTGAGCACAGCCTGCCTGTAGGGCATGGATGAGGTCTTTGCTAAATGAAGAGTACTACAACTAAGACCTAGACCTTTGAATTTACCTTTGAATTCACCTTTGAATTTAAAACTTGAAAACACCAGACTCTTTATGACAGCAGGTAGTTTTAGCTAATTTTTTAGAAGTCTCAAATTGGGTAAATGAGTCCTGTGACTCATCAGTAAAGTGGGAGAAAATGCTTTTTTTTTTTCTGTACAGCTACGCATTTGTGGGAGACAAGCAGTGTAAAATATAGAGGAAGTGTCTTTCTGATGGAATCTGCCTCTAGTAGTCAGTAATTAAAAATTCTGCATCATTCAAGATATAACCTTTCCACAACCAGTCTGGACATGTCCTCTAATCTTAAAACGTGTTAGTTATTATGTGTAGTAGGTCAGAAGATAATGTTAAACTCTAAATCAGTTTCTTCTCTAATCTTTCTAAACCTTTAATGCCTTCTTTCAGACAGAAATGCATTTGCTAAAAGGATTTTGTCAGCTAGTGGCAGAATTTGCAACAGGATGGACAGTATCTTTTCACATTTTCTGCTTATAATCATAAACCATTCTGTTACCATTATTTTCACAATCCAAATGGATTATACCCAATGAGAAAGTGAAAGAGGTGTGGTGTGACCTCATTAGAACTACTTGCTGTTGCTACGTTTCTTTGCACTAGCTGCTTAATGATGGTGTTTCATTAGCAGCTTTTATCTGTGGATCTTTAAAAGGTTTAATTATTTAGTAATAGTGATGCATTAAATTAATTAGTTAAGCTTATGATATGCCTTTGTTAAAGATTCAGAACACTTTTAATCATAGGAAGAAAAAGTGTTGCTGAGACTTTAACCTGTCATAAAGTTTGCATGATGAGCTGAGATCTGGCCACTTCAGATGGCTGACCTGATTTTCATGGATGTTGCATGTGTGAAATCTAAAGTGAATTAAGGGAAGGCTGTTCCAAATTATTTGCCCACAGCTGCTCAATGACCCAGCTCATTTAACTCTCAGTCCCTTTCTTTAATGATACAGAATTCTTCACTAATATGAAAAATGCTTTTCATTACCATTAAGATCTTTCTGCCACGTTGTCTCTAATACCACCAGAAAAATTCGATAGTAATTCATATTCATAGAAGATAAACCAGTAGTGTTTGGAGGAAGATCCAGTCTACAGTGCTTCACTAATGAAACTGAAAAAAAATAGGGTATAAGTATTGAAAAATTAAAAAAAAAGAAAGGAAAAAAAAGAGAAACAAGAAAGTATGGCTTTTCAACACCAGCAAAGATATTGCTGAAAAAGAATGGGCCAGATGGGAGGAAAAGAACTAGACTTTTTCTATTCTTTCTCAGCTAAAATAAAGATGAGTTTGGCAAATTTATTCCAGTAAAATCTGCTTTAGAATAAAATTACTACCACTGAAGCTAATAAAAAAAATTCTAATTCTTTCACCAGAGTTAATGGAAAAAAACCCTCTTGCTTAAATTGATGTGCCCTCTATTATATCTGTAGTTTTGACCAGTGTAAGAAGGCTATGAACTATGATCATCAAGAGGTCTGATAATGCCCATCAGAGGAAAACTGAGTCTCTCTAATGGCAAAAAGTTCAGTGAAATGCTCTTTCAGTTGTTTGGTGCACTTTTAGTCATTGAACTTTCAGATTCTGTGAGCAGATGGAGTCATGTCTTTTGCAATTAGCATTGGATTCTTGAAGAGGTTGAGGCTGGGGTACTTCAGGGAAGGAATGTTGTGAGACCTTTAAGGATGCCTTTTTTTTTTTTTCCTCTGAAAAAGAAAGGGATGACAAATGGCTGTATCTATAAGATCTTGAATGTATCATAGATGACACAAAGAAGCATGGTTTATATTGGCAGTAGGATAAACCCAGGGCACTCTCTACTCTGTTAATTATTTTTCTTGGCTTACAGGAGAAACTCTCTTACTGCATAATGTCAGAGGCTTTCCTATAATGCAGAACGAATTAACTAGAAGTTTAACAAAACAGTATGTATTAGCACATAAACCTTTTCCATTAAACACTACCTGTATGAATTGCCCATCTTTCTATTCTTTTAGAGATAAGAATAGATTCATTAAAGTAATTCTAAATATTTTATCACCTTTAATGTACTCCTATAGACAAGACTTTGCAATAGTCTCAGCTATAATTCCTAAATGAGCTCTTTCCTTCATAAAATCTCTCATTAATCTGTCTAAAAAAAAGATGTATGACTGTTTGCTCAATACAAGCATTGTCAAAAATGTGACATGTTGAGTTTTGTGTAATAAAATAAAGTAGCCTGAACTATGTAGACAAAAACATTAATGACATAAAATTATAATTCATGAATCTAACTGAAAACTTGCCTTGTTTTCTATGGACAAATAAGTTACTTAGGTTTTGAAGCAATGAGTAACTAATCATAATTAAAATGAGTGGCCATAGAGTGCACTTTTCACTCTTCTGAAATAAAGGGAAATTCTCCTTCCATGTAGTGATATACTGGACTTCATCAAAACCATTATGAATTTGCTTCTAACTTCAAAGCTGTAATTGATGAGCCATTCTCTTTGAAGTGACTAATTGCTACTTGGATTACAGGTGCTACCTTGACAACAGAAAATTATCTTCTCTTCTATAGAGTTTGTCACATCTGTGCATCTTGTGGAACAAATCACTCCTAACCTTCAGAAAAAGAGCATTGCTATCCTGCTTTCTGACAGAACCTGTGACAGACATGGCTGGAAGAGCTAAACATCTTCTGAAGTAGCATTTGATTCAGCTAGGAAGGACTAGCAGTGGAGGTGGCCTTACGTAAGTAGTACTTTCTACGTATACCCAGTTTCACTCTGACTCTCAGGTAGCCAAAACACAAGTGCAACTGCAGCCCTTCTCTCCCTCTTTTCCATCTTTGAAGAATGGAAGGGAAAAATGCAAGTAAGCACTTTGCAATGTTAAGTAATAAACTAGATAATTATGCAGTCTAATGGTCCTCTAGTACTTGCTAGATATTAAAATATAAGAATATTACATCTTAATTGCAACTATGCACCCTGTAAGCAGTCATTTAAAATTAAAACCAAGGTCAACATCTGTCAAGAAGCTGTAGGAGCAGTTCAGTATTAACTACCTGTTAATAGCAACAAACAGATCAGCACCTATCCAAACCACTCTTTTTGGAAGCATGTGAAACCATACACATCTCATATGTATCTGTGTGCTCTTTCAGTCAGCTCTATTAATACAGTTGGTTATATCTCGTACCCAGCTGTTTTCTGAAAGACATGTGAGGAGAGAGAACTTTTTGAAGCCCATTTTCCAAGGGTCCTGGCTATTCACATTGGGATAGTAATATAGTTTCAAGACTTTTGATAATGGTATAATTAATAAAACATTGCAAAAATCAATGAAAGCTCAGGCAGAATGGAGAACTTTCCCAAAGTGCAAGATAGTGGCCAAGTGAAAGAGCAACTCTTACTTCTGGAGTTAGGCAGGCATATGAAGAAAATGAGATGGACAAATGGAAATGTACTAGGGAGAAATAGTAATTTGAAAGAAGATAAATACTTTGCCTTGGAAGAACTTAGAATGTGACCCTATGGATAAAGTGTGACCCTATGGCTAAAGTGTTCATCTTTCTGTCAGGTATTCTGTGTGGAAATGTAGCATCCTCTGTGTAGATTGTTGTGGATAAAGAGGTAAATCTTAAAATGCTACTGACTATTCAGAATCTCTTTAGTGGCATATTATAAGCATTTACTTTACATCAAGGGTAATGGAGGAAGGAAAATTTTTCCTGGTTTACGACAGAGTCCAGCTATGTAATGTTCATTAATAGGTCTTTGCCTCTCTCAGTATGAAGATTTTTCTCTGAGAGGCAGCACAGCTGAAATTAACAAAGTTCCAATTTAAAAAAAAAAAAAAGCTTGGTTTCACGTTGGAAATTCATTCATAGTTGACTACAGATAGACCTGAAAGAGGACACTTGGGTTACTGCTTGCAATATATATGATTTGGTGGATGGCACTGGGAGCTGCAATCTTTGGAACACTCCCATAAGCAGGTTGCAAGGAGTTAGTGAACAATTCCTGGAAGAAGAAGGATGCTTAATCATCATTTGGTAAAAAGTTCTGTTGTTGTTTTACTCCAGGTTTGTAACTTTTCATAATTTCTCTTTTTCATATATAATCCTAGAGCAAACAGATGTTTGTTAATTCACAGAGAAGGCATTAAGTTTTCCTGTGTTTTTGGATGAGGGCTTGAGCTAGGATACTTACGCATACATATCCAAAGTCTATTGCATACAGACCTTTATGCTTGACTTGCTAAGTTTGCAGAAAGTTTACAGATAAATAGGAAAACTGTGGTACACCTGAATGCAGTGGTAATGGTTCACAATAAATACAAGAGTATGTACAACACTGTCTGATGCTCTCAGAATAATAGCCAATGATTTCAAGATGTGTTTTGAAGGGTTAGCTGTAGATATTCTTATAACACCTACTTTATACATAGAAAACAATAATTACTACAAAAGAAATTTAAACTCTTCAAATGCATTAAGACATCTTATTGAAAGGGCATTCTCACAGTTGTTATCTTTATGCTGATTATGCTTTTGTATTAAGTCAAAGGGGGAATATTGTGCAGGGAGGAAGACTTGTCACTCTTCTGAGTATGTTGTGTGATGTTTGAAACATGAGGTGTTTTCAGTAACACCAGAAGATGGGAAAAATCAGTGTAATAACAGAATTGCAGTGTGTGGAATAGGAGAACATTTTTCTTGCACTGCTCTGTCTGCTTTTAAGTTTACAGAGTGATACTTCAAAAAATATATCTAAGAATAATGTGCAAGCATTAACAGTAACCTCATCCATATTAAGCCTCTCAGGTTGGTTCCATAGCAAGTCCAAAGTGAAAGCTCCTTCAAAGATCCCGTACCTGAGAATTTTTGCAAGCCCTCTGAATTCAGCCATGATTTAGCCAACAGATCATAGGATGCTTTTTCAGGGTACATTCAGGTGGGTTCACGAAGAACAAACAGTACCTGACCAATCTGGTGGCCTTCTATGATGGAGGGACTGGAACAGTTGATTAGTGAAGGCCAACTGACATAGTCTACCTAGATTTCTGTAAGGCCTTTGACACGATTCCACAAGACATCCTTATCTCTAAATTGGAGAGATATGGATTTGAAGGGTGGACCACTAGATGGATAAGAAGTTGGCTGAATGGACATGGCCAGAGAGTTGTGGTCAATGGCTCTGTGTCTAGGTGGAGACCAGTAGTGAGCATTTTCCCTCAGGGCTCTGTCTTGGGACCAGTGCTCTTCAACATCTTTATTAATGACAAAGACAGTGGGATTGAGTGCACCCTCAGCAACTTTGAAGACAACACCAAGCTGAGTGGTGCAGTTGATACACCAGAAGGATGCAATGCCATCCAGAGAGAATTGGACAAATTTGAAAAGTGGATCCATGAGAACGTTAGGACCCATGAGAACAGTATAAGGTTCAACAAGTCCAAGTGTAAGGTCCTGCACTTAGGTCGGGACAATCCTAGGCATGAGTGCCGTCTGGGAGATTAAATCATTGAGAAAGGAAAATCTAGGGGAAAGGCAGCATCATATCTGAGGCAGCTTTTGATGCATAAGGCTTTTGTTTGGTAAGAATCAAGAATGTGAACTATTTTATGTAGCCATTCTTTTTCCACATCTCTGTGAATGTGAACCCAGCATTTATCCACTGGGTGGGTATCAATGAAGTAGACTGAAGTCTATTTTATTGTTTTGTGGAAGACCATAGAAGACATTTCTTTTTTAGAGGATTTCTTGAGGAAGGAGTCCAAACTGCTTCCTTTTTTTTCTTTGGTTGCATTTGTTACAGGTACAGCTAGAAGTTATTACAGCCAGAAGTGTAATTTAAGTTACTTCTAGGTAATATTCCCACCATTGGTTCTTAATAGCAGCTTCTGCCTTGATTGGAATAAAAGAGAAGCTCTAATGTGCTGGGGAATCAAACCCATTGGCTCTTACAAACAGCAGTTTCTTCAAGTAACCATCAAAGATGATCAGTGAAGCTTGGAAGGATTTAATGGATCAGTGAAGGGGTAGGCATCTCCCAATTGCATCAACAGCTTTCTGAAACAGAATCAGAAGCCCTAAGAGGAAGCATGTTACCAGATCATCATTTCCCCATCTTGAGACCACTCAGTGGCTCACTCAGAAAACTCAAACCTCCCTGATCCCACTTCAAACTGTTGCTCTGCTATTGAAGCAAAACTTTGCTAAGCAAGATTTCCTCAAGAATGAGAACTAGGTATTTCCCCCACTCATTTTTACCGAAGCAGTAATGAAATACCTTGAATAGGTTCTCTTTCCAGTAAATCTTGAAAGGAGAATTTCACTTTCCTGTTCTCTGCACCTTACACTGCTAATTTCTTTTGGGAATGAGTGGTTTTCTATAGAGATTTGTCATTTTCTCTCTTTAGGGAAGAAAAATCCACACACAAAGGAGAATTTAATCTCTAAGTACTTTTTAAGAACAAGATTCTTATTGCACAAAATCTTCATCAGAGTGTCTCATTAGGTGGCTCAACCTATTGTAGAACAGTCTTTAACCTTCTGCTGCACAGAGTAAGTGATCAACTAGTTGCAGGATTTCAAACAGTTTGCTTAATTGTGTCCCGTAATGAGTACCTAGTGATGAAACAGGGAAGAGACATTCATATCTTTCCATTTCCTCTTTGAAGTAGTTTCAGCTGACCTTTCCTAATTGACCCTCAGATCAGGTTCCTAATTGCTTATAATTAATATTTTCCACATGATGGTCTCCATATGAAATCTGATGTCTTACTTCTTTCTAATACCCAGCAGTTATTGCATTCAGGTCACCGTTCTTTTATGAACTTGGCTTCAGCAGCGTGTGAGGTCTTCTAAAATCTTTTGGTAGGAGGTGCAATATAAGTGCAAAATACTATTGTAGAAAAAAAAGAAGATATAAACTGGTGTTAGATGTGCAAACTGTAACTTTTAACAGATTTTTGCTGAAGAGTATTAAAGGTTGTTATGAATGAGTCATGCTGCAAAATCTGTAGAGGCAAGTCTCATGCTGCCTTTCATCATCATTGCATGTTAAGTTTGAAAAAAAATGCATGTTTACATTGGCAAAGCACTTATAATTTATCAGTAGCAAAGTTGTTTATTGCATAATCATAATTTTGTGTGGATTTGACATTTAAAAATACCTGTAACACTTAATTTCTTTTTGAAGATTTAAGGGAGACAAAATTATCTGTATACAACATAACCTTTTTTCTCTCAAATTAGTCTATGCAAGTGCAAGAGTTCCTACTATTAACAGGGAAATCTTTGATTTCATCTACTCTGAGTTTTAGCTCTTTCTGATCAATCTTTTATTCTAAAATACATTATATATGTAGGCAGTCAAGAACTGAGATATATGTTGTTGCAACAGTCGTCTCTCATTTACTTGGGATCTCTTCTCTTTTCTTCCAGGATTAGCAATACTTAATTTTGAAAGAAGCTGTCCCATGTCTCTTGTGCTGCCTGTAGGAAAGTTTCTAATTCTAGTTCCTCCTGCTTTTCTTTCAAATGCAGCACACAGAAAACTGTGGCTATTTCTGCCTTTTTAGTGTTATCACTGCACTTACAAGGCTGAATTTCATTGACTTTCTTGATAAATACACTTTATCAAGAACTTGCATACTTACATTTTCTGATTTTTATTTCTTGTTGTTTTCTAGACAGTTTCTAGATTTTTGGCCTAAGTATTAATTGTTTAGTTGATTTTAATTGGGCTGCCTCTGATTATTATAGCTTCACATTTCGTGCAGTTTCAGATGTAATTCTTTGAGCAATGAGATATGGTTTAATGTCTGTCTTAGTAGAAAATCTAGCTAGCTTGCCATTCGGGGTCCGGTTCCACTTTTCTTAAGCAGTATGAACTGAACTGGTCCACTCTTGAAGTCTGGGGAATAAACATCTGTGTAATTCTTCTGGGATACAAGTGCACAGGCCCCTAGTAGATGTGGTAGACTCCAGCACCTCAGCAAAGATAGACTCTCCAAATGATTCGGTTGCCAAAATTAAACCTCTGAGCATGGAGGAACCTTTTGTTTCTTCTCTGCCTTTGGAGACTTATAACTTAACTATTGGATGATTTCTCATGGAAGGAGCAATAGATATTCCTTGTAGTGGAATATTCTTCCTCAAATGTCAAGACACCTCTTTAGCACCCTCAAATTTCATGATGCTTATTCAAGCTATATTAGAACTTAAATGTCTTTAAAACAGTTCTGATAATATTTTTAAAATTTGGATGAAACCCTTTAACTACACTTTGGGATTGACAAAAGTAAATGGAAATAATATAAGATAAAAATGTAAATGGATATGTATACCTGTTGAGAGTATCTGCCAGAAATACTGATGTGGAAATATGTCCACGACAAATACACTTCCCAAGCAATAACATTAATACTAGGAATGCCTTTGGTCACTGTAAACAAGTTCAGTTCCAAATAATAATGAAAATTTCCACATTTTCAATTAAAGCTGTTTATAATATGATGCTAAAGAAGGTAATTTGCAAAATCAATTCACAGCCAACAGGTTAAAAAAAAAATATTGCTGGATCTTACCCACAGACAGAATTTCTGCTAAATCTGTGACCTTTGAAGTCTTCAATTACTTACTAGAACCTGAATTTTCACCTCTGAATTTCTTTACTGAGCTTACTTAGGAACTTACAGCAATCCCTCAGCTAAAGGTCACAGTGTTGTGTGGTGTTATCTGGGATTTTATTATTTCCTCATAAACTATGACATTTCTAAAATGTCAGCATCTGGGGAAATCAGGCCTATATGAACATGGAGGAAGAATTAAAATAAGCCTGCTTACCTTGGCCATTTCATCAGTGGTGGTTCAGGGTTATAAACATAATCACAAACAGGTATTAGTAATTGTCATATTGGGTAGACATGCATGTTAGTATCCTAAGGATTAACTATTAAGTCATACCATACTTTATTTAGATTGTGCCATGAGCAGTGTCCACAGAGAGCTCTTTCTTGTAAGAACTAACAATGAATTTGATTCCTTAGTTTTCCTCTTCCTAATCCTAACCTTAGGTGGTCCACACTCAGGTACTAGAGTTCAGAGAAGAGTAGATCATTCCAATAGTCGGATAACCCACAGATTATTTTGGGGAGGAGGTGTAAGGATAGTCATAATCATAGTAAGATAACAGAAAGTGGTGTATTAGGAAACAAAATAGAGACAGCGATGAAGCCAAGAGTAAGCAACAACCCTGGCTGAAGCAAGCTGCTTTCTCTTCCTGCTGTCATCAGTTTCTCTCGCTGCTGTATCTCACCCTGCTGCCCTTCCAGACTTGATTGCCCATTGACCCTCCATCTGAAATGACACTATATATATTGAAAGAAAATGCTAATGTTTTCTAATCTCTGTGCACAGGCATTAAGTGATAACACACTGTGATACCCGTGTGGCATTGGGCACTTGAGACCAAACCCAGCTGTATAAAGCAAGGAAGTACAACTGTCTTCAATTTTATTTATTTGTTTGTTTTAATCTATAGCAAGATTGGGATCAGCTTAGCTGGCTAACCTGTAACTGTCTCTCCAACTATAAGGGATGAATATGTTTGACAGAATTTGATTTATCAGCAATGTAAGATTTACTATTAAAATGAGGTAAATCAAAGACTGATTTTAGCAGCACCTAATGTAACAAATGATTTAGTAAAACAACAAGGCTTGAGGATGGCAAGATTCACACTAACTTACAAGGTATTTCCAATCAAAACATGCATATATGCATAAACACAAACCACATATATATATATATATATAAAAAATGCAATAATATATAAATTATTAGGTTGGATATTAGGAAAAGGATATTAGGAAAAATTTCTTCACCGAAAGTTTGTTAAGCATTGGGACAGGCTTCCCAGAGAAGTGGTGGAATCACCACCCCTGGAGGTGTTCATAAGTATGTGTAGATGTGGCATTTCGCAGTATAGTTTGGTGGCATGGTGGTGTTGGGTCGGCAGTTGGACTTGATGATCTTAGAGGTATTTTGTAACCTTAATGAATCTATGATTATTGATGTGACCCCAAGGAAAAGAATGCTAGCCATAACAAAAGAAAAAAAGGAGCATGAGTAAGTAATGAGTGAAGACAGGGCTGGAAAGGGATAGGATCCATTTCAAAAAACACCAGAAATACAAGATTTGGACTTGTTCACTTGACTCCCTTTATTGTCAATGGAGAGAAATAGGGACTTACCCTTTTGCTGAAATTGATATCTAAATGATATTTTTCTTGTTAAAATTCGTTCCCTTTTCTAATTACCAGCTACAACTGTTAACTTGCATTGAGAAGTGGATCCAGAGGTATGGTTTCTATGAAAACAGCAGAATATGAAACAGCATAAAAGAGACTCAACATCTGCTGCCAGGGAAAGGCAGATAAATATCCTTCAGGAAACACAGGCTTCATTTTCTTTGCATTTTGCTAATTCAACATATTTATGGCTTCTGTTTAGTGCCACTTAAATTGCATTTTATGGCTTTTGTCATTTTGGATTTTTATTTTAGGAAGTGAGATTTTGATCTCATTGTCATCAGTGTAAAATCCATTTCAGTTAATGAGTTGCATGAGTAAGGAGTTGGTGTATGAGCAGCTAATATTGGCTATTAAGAATTGGGCTGAATATCTAGCTACACTATATCTGCTACAGTGTCATTATAATGAGATATTGAGAAAAGTATAGAATTTGCTTCGATACTGATAAGGATAGTGCAGTTATGCACCTTCCCCTACGTATCTATTTCTTGTTCTTTGATTGTAATGGACATACTGGTGTGTTTGAGCAGTTTTCCATGGTTACCACCAAATGCACTTGTTCCTGTCACAGAATTATCACATTGTGCTCATGACCTGATAAGGCAACTTCACCTTCAGAGGAAGCAGGTCCTGTAAAGAGTAACTTGACTTTTAAAAGGAGTATTGGTTTCCAGCCATTTCCTTACATTAGTAGATATGTATAGGGAGTGAAATAACTCATTATTTCCAGTATAATAACAAGATTTAGAAATATTTTTCTTAACAACAAAACTGATCATTAAACATGATAGAAATAGTTTAATATTTATTACTAGCATCTATGATCAGTGATCTCAAAGGTCCTTTCCAGCCATGAATCATCCATGAATCTGTAAATATATATTGTCACAGCATATGTACATCTTTAGCTATGGCTCCTCAGAACTGGGATTTTGAACTGGTGAAATGTTGAACCAGAATTTGGAGTTGTCATTAAATAGATGAGATGTTCCTGATTTGCTTTTCATGCAAATATATTTCTTAGCATGGAGTATATGTGATTGAACTTTGTAGCATGCTAGTGGCAGTGCTCTTTTTACCTTCAATATTAAAGGCAATTTAAATAAATTGCATGTCATTATGAAGTCCACTAAGAAATAAAGAGTTAGAAAAATAAAACCTTCATGCCCTCAATAAAAGAAAATGAATTAATATCAGTTCTGTGCCTCCAGCTGTACAGCCCCTTCGTTATGTGGAAAAGAAGTTGGCATACCTGCCAGCTGCCAGCACTTCTTTATCTGTGTCCCATCCTTGCTCATGCTGCTTCCCCTGTGAGCTGGATACTCAAACACACTCCTCTCATATTACGTGACTAAATCCTGCTGCAACAGCAGGAGATTTTTAAAATCTGTTTGTCCATCTTCTTAATAAATGCAAATAATTTTTAACATCTCCAATACTTTGTCCAGTTTCACTGAAATAATTCACCTCAAAGATACTGAAATCTGATAAAATAATCATCCCAGATAAGCACAAAAAGACCTGGAAATGACAGCAAAATTAGTAATAGGAAAAGTAATAACAATCAACTATTCCAGACTATAATGTATTTTATGGACAGAACCATTTTCTCAAAACAAGGAACTGTAAGGTATGAAGAATATGCAAGTCAATATAAAGAAAACCAAAGTCTTAAATGCAGATTCCTTTGTGTGACTTAGATCAGTTTTTATCAGAATATGAGGCACAAAGTCATGCACTTCTCTAAAGATCTCAGAAACTAGTGGGAATTCTGAATCTTTTGATTGAAGAGAATAAATTAACCTGGGGGATATGGGGAATTCTTTTTTAAAAAGGTATACTGAGTGTTTTGTGTACCTGTAAGCTTTTGGAGGTTTTTAAGAGATCATAAATAACCTAACTATTTGTAAATGGTTATACTCTAGAAACTGCAGGAAAATAGGGTAGAAAGAGACCTTCAGAGATAATCAGGGTAATTCCTATGCTCCGAGGCTAACACTCCTGGCTAAAGTTTGTCTAATTTGCTCTTGAAGCTTGTCAGCAATCGAAGCTTCAAAAGCTTCCTGTGTAAATCTAGTTTAATACTTCATGTGTTCTCCCTTTTATTGTACTCTGATAGAAATGGATGAGAAAAAACTAAGACATAATCTCATTCTTGTGGGATTTGCTTTCTTATTAAGTTTTTTGCTGGTTCCAGTAGCTCTAGTTATGTGCCTACAGATTTTCTTATGACAGAAAAATACCACTTGGCAATCTAAAAGAGGATGAAACTAAGAAGAGGAAGCATAGTTTGTGTAAGCTAAATCTCCATATGGTTACAAGATCTAGCAAAGATACAGCTCCATAATGAAACATGAACTTTGGAAAAGGAAGTAATTGTTGGCAGACACCTGAACATTTTTAGTCAGATTCAGTTTCTTCCGTAACAACATAAGCATGATATGATGTAAGAAAATGAAAACTGCAGTTTGGCTTTAGGCATTGTGCAAAAAGAGGATAGGTATGAAAAGTTTTCTGAATTGATTTTCACTGTTCTATTCTGAACATTTTGCATAATCCTGGACTTGGCCTTCTTAGGAATATTTTTATGTTGATTTTTCTTTAAGCAAGAGCAAAAACATTCATTTACCTGTTTGCCTCTTGTTTTCCAGAATGGGACTTGAATCATCCTGTCTTCCTTATTGTCTACCAAGTACTGTTACTACAGGCTCAGAAGAGATGCAGAGGCACTCAGTCCAGGTTAAAATAGTAATGGACTTAAATTCTCTTTCTTTTCACTCTCCTGCCTCATCATTCTTTGTAACTTTCCCCAAGCCTGTGCTTCTGTTCTTTGGGCAGAGCCTTTGTGACCACTGCCTTGGTTTTCTAAAACGGTTTTCAACCTCTTTCTTGCCTGCTATATCAATTATTTAGTATTTTTATTCATATATTTATTTTATTAAATTAATTATTGATGTTATCACATAAATTATCTCAAATATGCATTAATTTGGTTTCTTTTTTTCCCAGACTTCTCTATTAGAGACAAATACCGTGATTTTTCGGGATAGAGAAATCCCTCTTGATGTAATTTTTAGCTACAACCCCATCCTGAGCTCCTGCACATTTAAGCCTGTAAAAAACAAACAACAGCACAACAGTGACCACTGTCTCCACAGCAAGGGAGAACTAAACAGCTGGAGCAAAACTTCAAACCCAATGACCTATTGTGAATTCTGTTGAAATTGTTTTCAAACTTGTGATCTTTCTGTCCTTAGATGTTCAGAGAGGGATGCCTTTGATATATCACACTGGTAAGAGGCTTATTCCATTAAGCTATAGTGATTCTAGCTTTCATGCATCATTTGACAGAGAAAATGAGAATTTGCAGAAGTAATAGCTAATGTAAAGTGTATTAGGTCTCAATGTAGTTAGGTAGGTATGAAATAAAGTTTATGTATTATGTTAGAGAGGGGCTTGCACATTTTATTGTACGTGCAAAAAAGATATTTTTGGATTATTTTTTCCATATCAAATTTTAAAAAATACTAAAAACACTGTACCTGGAGCAGGCTATATCCTCCTAACAGAGGTTAGGATTTCAATTTCACATAAATATTCTTACACAAGTCATAAAAGTTAAATTGAATTTGGAAGAAGAAAAGGAAAGTTGTAAGCAGAAGCATGAGGAAAATAAAACGGTAATTGACTCAAATAATAGTTTTACTAGTTCCATATTCTACCTAATATAATCAGACATACACACAGACACAACCTTAATGCTTAAGTAATGCTTGTGTGTCATTTTTTTCAAAGCTATTTCAAGAGGTGGTCAAACTAGTTCTCACCCTGCTTGCTGAATTAAGTTCACCCTCAAGAGGGATTACTTCACCATGCATTTCTACTTATAAGAGGATGGGAGGAAAGTATTGCAAATATCAAGAAAGTGCATTTTAATTAATGCCTCTGATAGCCAAGAAAAGATTAGCAACAGCAAAATAATTTGTTGCACAGCAAGTTGTGAAAGTGACTTGCAGTGACAAAATGTATTGCAGCCTATTAAAATATCCAAGCTTTTTGGACACACCATAAGCACTGCGGTGATAGATATTTCATTCCTGCTGTGCTTTAATGCATCCATAACCTGGTGGCACTTGCAAGCAATAATCTGAATTGCCTATCAGAAGAACCATTTACTATTATTTACAAAAAAGGGAATAAATAACTTGGGATAGCACTATTTCTGTAAGGAAATAAAGTGACTCTGGCAACTTTAATATTGCAGGAAAACATAATTACTACCTTAAATTGTGGTCTTTGCATAGCTATGCGTAAGAAGTTGTTCTTCGTGTTAGCAATATGATTATCTGCCACACTTCAGAAATAAGATATGAAGATAAAGAGGGAAAAAACCTGTGTGCTTCATACCAGACCCTTAGAGGAAAATTTTCTTAACAGGATTTCATGAATAGCTCTCAATTATTAGAATGTCCTGCCTACCTTTCATCCTAGCCCACGCAGGTATTGTTTCAGATCTCAGTTCTCCAACAGCTTTCCTACTACCACAGTGGGCTGTATTTCAGATAGGAATGCTGAGTCTGAAAATAACTCTTTGCTTTCATACTAAGGAGAAATTTTGCAAGTGGTCACAAAATTCTAGTGTTGGAGCCTTTTGTTTATGGTTCTAATTTTACATGACTTGATCATCTGAAGTTAACAGAGAATGGTGGGTTTGGTTTTTTTGCCGTGGAAACTTTTGATCTTGAGGGAAGTACACAACAAAGTACTATTCTGGAAACTGGTGAAGTCTTTTTGTGGTATTAATGCAAATAATCCCCAAAGTAATAGGCTGTCACCCACTTCGCATACAAATTTTAGAACGTTACAGATATTATTGCTTTCTTAGTTGAGCTATACATGTCAAATATGTTGTCACATTTTTTTCATAAATTTCATTTTCTGTTCCTCTCGTAATTTCCTAGTAGTCATCATGATCTTAACCTTAAAACATGACAATGTCATCCAGTACTGTGATGAAAATTTTGAGTATTTGACAAAGAAACACAGTGTAACTTTCTGTTTGAAAGCCCAATAGTGGCTGAAATCGTCTGATCACTTGCTTTTGTATTTGTTCTCTTCAGGACAAAAGATTTCGTTTTAGGAGACTATATTGCTATTTATTTTGATGTCACAGGTTCTTTCTGTTTTCTTTTGGGATTGTGACGACTTGATATTTGGCTATCTTCAGAAGCATAGAGCCCCAGACAGTTACAGACTATAGGAACAGCATATATCGTTCAAACGTCATTGAATCTGACTTCTAGATACAAGTAGAGAGATTTTTGAAGTTATATGTCTTGTGTTTGTGACAGCTGTCAGATAGCTCTTTATTCATTCACAGAAAATGTGAACTACTCATATTTTTATAAATAAGTTCACATGATTCCATGATAAGAATTCCAGTCCAGTCCAGAGGATCCCATGATGCATACAGCATGCTAGGAACACACGTCCTCTGCAAATACTATGGCCTAAAGGAAGGGGTATCTTATCCTTCATTTCAAACTCAAGTGTCAGAGATGATCTGAGAGATGAAAAATATCTCATAATTTTAGGTACACTGTACTGTGCACAGTGTCTTGATAAATGTTCAGTCTATCTACTGTGTTACCCTTAAAGATCAGAAACCACACTTTCTTTAAGACTTGTAAAAGTGATTTCGACAATTTAGTTTCCCAACTTAGCAACTCTGTCCATAGGAAGTAAAACTTGCTATGAATCAAAAATAATTATTACAGCATTTCAATGTAATCAGCTCAGTCACCATAACCCATTGTTTAATACAGAAGACACAAATATTTCTTGGCACAATTTATGCATAAATGTACTATGAACTGATTAACTTTATTGGTAAATGCTCTAAACATCAAGAGCAGAACAAGAAAACAATTTTAAAGTATTACAAAAATATGTACTGAAAAGCCTACATAATACATTCTAAATCCTCTCAGAATTTATTTTCCCACAAAGCTATCTTTTAAGAATTGCTGACATGTAAGTGATGTTTGGTTAGGTGCCAGCCTAAAATGACGAATTTTTTTTTTTTCCTCTTAAGAAACATAGTAAATTTCTTATTACAGTAGAGTGTTTTAACTCTGATGTGTACTAGAGAGCAATGATTTGGGTATCACGGCCTATAAGAATGCAAATTCAGATGGTGGAAACCAGACAGTTTTCCAATAAAACCTGACCTGGAACTATAAGCTACTTTTATGGAGACTGATAACACATGTCTTTTGTGAAGCCTTTCTAACATGATCTGGGTATTGGCGAGTGATAAAAGTGAAAATACTCATATTCCATTACTCTGCCTTCCTGCAGGTATCACTGATGTTACACTGCCATCTAGAGGACCAGCTAAGATTTAAGTCACCATAAAGGAATACCTGTTGGATATATCTATTAGACCTATAGAAATGTTATTATTTGTACTTTGAACTGGTTGCATATAACCAACAACTTCTAGAGGATTTCACGAAGCTTTTCCATACAAGTGGAAAATGTTTGATATTCTGTGCCGCCTGAATATTGGCACAAGTGCCAGAAAAGTGGTACCTGTTTATACTTATAACTTGGTCTGCTATGATTACTTGAGTTTCCTTGCATGCTTGGACTTGTGAAGTTTTTAGCCCAATAGAGAATTTAAGAAATTCTAGTGTAAAATCTTGTTTCCCCTTGAAATGTAAAGTTAAAAGAAAATCTTCCTTCACAGAATTCCTTAAACAAATTGACTCGGAGGGTACTTTAAGAATCATTGTAAGAAGGTGCTGTTCTGAAGTGCCTTTTGTGTACCAGAAGTTTGCCCTTTTATGCATATTTTGCTGAAAGTTGTCAAGGCTAGACAACACAAGTGCCTGAGTAGCCTGTGAAAACTTACTGAATATCTTCTAAACGAATACTCCTGGACCATCATGGCTGAGTTAATTCCTGGGGATCTAGCAGAATCACTCAGGAAAATAAAGATACTTCTTTTTATTTAATTCTGCATTTCATGATGTTTATCTTTTTGCATCTTCTCATGATTTTAGAAATGAAACGTGACATAGTGTTTTTGAAACAACTATGCCGGAGGACAAACAGCCTCGCATCTGGATTTGAAGATGGCTTTGGTCAAGTTAGATGGTAAGCAGTAAGTAGATCACTATGCTGGTGTTTCTTTGGAATTATCTAAAAATGAGGATTTAATCTGCGTGGAATTCATGGCATAGTTTCCTAGGCAGGATGTAATTCTTTATATAGGACAATTCTTCTTATCAAGCCTTAAACGAAGATGATCTTTCTCCTATATTTAAGGGGCTTTATCTGTAAATGTTCAAACATGTAAATGTTTCTCTGTAAATGTTTAAAGGGCCACAAAGATGAATTTAGGTTGTAAACACATGCCTGGATCACAGATAGCTCCTGCTCTGAAATCCTGGTAGCCCTAGCACTCCAGTGATAAACATCACCTTTGTCTCCTTGAAATACAATGTGATTAGGTAGTGAAAGTATTTTACCAAATACAACAGATATGGACAGCATAAAGAATATTAAAGTGGAATTCAGATGCATACACTTAAAACTGCAAGTCTTAATTAAATTTGAGTCTCACAGAATCACAGCACCTGAAAAATCCATTAGTGTCTATGTTTTAACTGTGGAGATTTCTCAAGGGCTCTGTGTAGTTCCTCTGGACACACTCAAAGCAGTAACTGTTCGGGAAAGGCTGACAGTTTCTATCCATCTCACCTCTAAACTCACCTCTAAATCAGAATATTCAAATGAAGCAACGTTTTGGTTGCATCTTTTGATGGTCTGATGAGCATGCATTGCTCGTGCCTAACAGTGACAGTAAAAAATGTGGCAGCAACAGCCAGAGGAGATTAAGGTAGCACTGTATCTAGGAGAGGAGAGACTTCATCCAGTGCATTTCTTAGCTGGAGGGTTCCAGGTTACCTCTCCTGTGTTTTGACACTTCCTTTGGTGAATCCATGAAGGAAAGAGCATGAGACCCACACAGTAATGTTGGTGAAGAAACATTCCTGATCCCTGCAGTGGACAAGTTCTCTGAATTACAGCCAGTGACTGCTGAACAGAAATGCTCAAGGCTTTCCATGTGCATGTCCCCCTGTGTCTACAGAACAAGGAGCTCATGGTCTAGCAAATAATGAAGCTTTATAAGTGCCATTTTTAGCTGAAATAAATTACACATGTTCATGATTAACCAAGAGAAGAGGGAAGAAACACTTGAACATTCTGCAGCTTTTACAGGAACCCACATAAGGCATTAGAAGACTCTAATCCTGAAGACCAGTTGTTTATGAACTACCCACACATAAACACCCATAATTAAATTTATGCTAATTTTTGTTGTAATTGATATAACTTACTGTTGTCAGAACTTTTAATTATAAAATATAAAGTAGACAAATATAAATTGCTATTCTAGTTAATCCAAATTACTATAAAACCTCAGATGTACTAAAGTTAATAAAGAAAACTGATGTAGTTCTGTTTCTTGTGCCCATGATAAATTTAGTTTAATAGTCCAGGCATAATTGCAACAAACAAGAAGGATAAATTTCATAAAATGAAATTTTAACCAGCTATGTCTAAGCTGTGTCTAAGCAACTTTTTTCTGCATATGGTCCTGATACATTTAAGAAAACAGTTGCATGGGTGTATGTAGGGCATAAGCTAGCTGTCTAACTTATAGTGAGGCCACCTCTGGGTGGAGGATCAATGGAGCAAGTATGTTCTGCAAATGGCTCCCAGTAGGCTACTGCTTGCATCAACTGTTTTAAAATATAATCTCACTCTATGCTGACTCCAAATATTGAATTGAATTCCTCATGCTCCCCTATCGTCATGTCTCCAGTAAATCTAGATAATACTTAAGGTGGTTGTGTGTAGTGAGGTAGTATCCTTGCAGGGACTCTTTCCCTAATGTTAAAATGGTATCTTTAAATTAATAAATAGATAGAAGGATCTGTATGAGATACAGTTTTGAAGGAAAATTCTAGTCCTAGTGCCATGCAGGCAAATAAGGGGGAGATATACAATATATAGGAAGAAAATGAAATGTTACTGTTATTTCTAGACAGTGTTATTTTCATCATGGTCACAAGATGGCATCATTACAAAACCCTTCACGTCAAGTGAACTAGGACAACAATTTTGTGTGTAGGAAAGATTTATCTGTTTTGCTTAGGCATGTAAGAGTGTTGATAGCTGTAGTACAAGCAACTCTGTTTGCCTTTAAATTGCTACATGAAATTATGTACTTACAATCTAATAGTTACAAAAAAGACAAGTGTTTTCACAGAGTGTACAAACAGGGAGAGAGCCTGGAGGAAACATGTAGTAATCCTATTCTACTCCCCCAGTGCTAGGCTTTGCCTGAAGTAGTGAGCCACCTTTATGCTTTCAGGGAGATAACAATCCATTGGAGAGAGCTGAAGAGGAGGAATAAGAATGGTTAGAAGTTCAGGAAGCATGTCAGAACTAGCGATATAAGTGAAGTCTGAGAAGGGACAAGGAAAAAGCCATCAAATGCTCTTCACAGAGAAAAAGAATTTTTGTTTTCAATGCTTTAATAAGTAATGACTTTAAAGTGTAGCATGGGAATATCAGTTTGGATTAGGGAAATAGGCAGAGTAATGAGGCATTAAGTAGATGCTTAAGGTTATGGGGTGTAAATTATTTAAGTAGAGATTAAAAAGGTACAAGCAGATATTTGTCAGAAATTACTTGGTTGAAACTGATACAGTTTTGCAGCAACTTGTGGTCTAGAAGAGCTGTTAAGGTCTCTCTTTGCTTTTCTGTGGATATCTGCACACAAATAGCTTGACATACTATCATATTCAACTTCTCTCTTTGACCACCTAGATGAAAAAATACATTCTGTTTGCACCTGAGAAAGAAACCACGGAGGTACGGAGGCTATCTTCCTTCAGAACTGCTACAGTGTTCAGCATCTTTGCTGGTAAGAAGCAGGGTCATTTACCTTTCCACTACAGTGGCATTTTCTGAAGGAGACTAGGAAACTGAGACCTTCACTTGTAGCACTGAAAAGACTGGCTATAAAACGAGACTGCATTTTACTGGTTTAGAATATGCAATAGAATATAAACTAAGAAATTAATTTATACTCTATTATGATTTAATCTGGATAAAATAGATGCTGGTTAATTATGTGTTGAGTACCTGTTTATAACCCTAAACCAAAAGTATAGTGCAACATGGAGGAGTGTAGGTATGGGATGATAACTAAGGAAAAGTGCCACCAGTACTTAATTACTTATTACTGTAGAAATGCACAACTGGAAGCTGGGTAAAACTGGATTTTTCCGTACAAAGAGGAAATATCCAATGTAAATGCATAAGAAAATCAGGTTTCTCATGGAACTGAGAACCAAGAAGAAAGAGTAAAGTGTTGTACTGAAAAGCACATGGAAGATAGCACTAGTGATTCTTGAGTAAGGAAGACACTTCCATCACCATCAGGATATTCTTTCTGGTAGAGAACATAGGGCATTGACAATTTGCCATAAATCTCTGTCCTCTTCCACTTCCTTCTTGAGAAAATCTGGCACAACTGACTCAGGCCCCCGACAGAGGGCCATTAAAAAAGGTGAGAATGGCATGACAGAAGAGGGAGAGATACTGGGGACTGTGTGTAGAACTATTTCTCCCCACTCCCTCCCTCTGATAATAATAATAACTAGCACCCATTTTTTGTTTGGACAGTTTTGTTAGACTAACAAAAAAATTGTTGGCTCCACACATGCTGTGTGTTCCCTTTTCATCCTATGACAAATTTTTACATGGAAGAATTGCACTTGTTTGCATAAAACCAGGGAATTGTGGGTTTTATGTGTTATTAAGTATTTAGCATCCACCTTTCCCTGTGTACTTTAAGAAAAATTGATATAGCCCCTAAATGGAGACAAGCTAACCTTGGGATAGCTGTTGCTCAAATTCTTCTTTAAGTCTATTTTTTAAACCCCTGCTGCTCTTTTGCAAACAGAATTTATAATTCTTCTTCATTTTTTTCACATATTCCTCTTTTTTTAAAAAAAAAAAAAGTTTTGCAAATGTTCCAGTGGAAAAAAGTAAATACTGTTTCTCTGCAGAAATAGCATTGCCCAGGCACAGTTTAAATCAGAAAAGTACTTACACAAAAATTTTACAGAACACTAGAACATAAATGCTTTATACATTGGTTAAATTGAATTGATATGCCCATTAAATACTTTAAAGTGTTATTAATGTATTTCTTCAGAGTTTTCTTTAAAGTGCTTAATTCACTTCACAGTTTATTAAGCCATTTGCTGTTCAAATTGCATATCATTGTAAGAGAAAATGGTTTTAAAGATATCCATACCAAGTAATTAAGTAAAATAAAACATTTCATATTTATATAACTAAATGTAGATCTTTCCAACAGTACATACGAAGAGAAAAATGTTCTTTTCATTGTCTCTTTTTTTTCCCCAACAATTCAACTCAAGCCTCAGCAGCATGCATTTGAATGATTTTATATGTGTAAACGGTAGTAGCATTGTCTGGGTTCTCTGGAAAACCAAATGGTGCTGGTAAAGGGAGTAGAACTAGCTTTTGAGTCCTTGTGTGCCTTTAAGAAAGCTTTTGGGTTTTGTTTTGTTTTGTTTGGGTTTGGTTGTGTTCTTTGTTGTTATTGGGTTTTGCGGTGGTTTTTTGTTACCTGTAATCCAAGAATAAATTAGTAGCACTTGCTTCAAAGTCAGAAACCGCAATATCTCTGATTACCTTTTTAACCAGTGAGAGGAAGTGCCACTGAGATGCCTAAAATATCCTCCAAATGTTGTAATACGTAGGTTTGAAATGAAGCACAGGTTTCAAAAAAGGAGGGTTCAAAGGCTATGGATTCATCTCACTATATCCATGATGACCCTGGAACTTCTTACAGATCAAGTAGGAGGTAGAGATTGGGACTTTTTGCAATTAGTTTTCAGAGCCAGAAAGACTGCAAGGAGATGGCGAAGCACAGAGCAGAGCTGCTCTATGTGAGAGGTTATCTTTATTTTAGGTGAGTGCAGCTCCTACTGTTCTCTCCCTTCCCACCTTGGCCTTTTATGTATGTTTAGTCAATTTGACTAAAAGTCAGCTTAACTATATGAAAACAAAGTAGTCAGGATACTGTGATCTGTTTAGCAACTGGCAATTTTGAATTAAATTAGCTATTTGGTGCTCTGGGGAGCCTTTAGTTTGCATGTTCAAACATATGTATTATTTTCTCAAAAGACTGCTTTGAAATTTGCCATTTGTGTGACCACTTTGAAAGGACTAGACTTTAAAACTCATTATTTCAAGAAGCTGGGAAAATATCAAAACACTGCTAGGATGTGAGGGATTTGTAATGTTCAGAGGACTGGAGCACCTCTCCTACGAGGACAGACTAAGAGAGTTGGGATTGTTCAGTCTGCAGAGGAGAAGACTCCAAGGAGACCTTCTTGTGGCCTTCCAGTATCTGAAGGGGGCCTACAAGAAAGCTGATGAGGGACTTTTTAGGAGGTCAGACAGTGATAGAACCAGGGGAAATGGGTGTAAGCTAGAGAAGGGTAGATTTAGGTTGGATATTGGGAGGATGTTCTTCACTATGAGAGTGGTTAGACAGTGGAACAGGTTGTCCAGAGAGGTTGTGGAAGTTTCATCCCTGGAAGCTTTTAAGACAAGGCTTGATGGGGCCCTGGGCAACCTGATCTAGTGGAAAGTGTCCCAGCCACGCAGGGGGTTAGAGATAGATATCTTTAAGGTCCCTTCCAACTCTGACGATTCTATGATTCTAATTGAAGGTTATGTTATACTAATATGCCAGCAATAGCTTAGCTGATCTGCACTGGCATAAGGATCCTCGGGTAAGGATCAGATTGTATTTTTCGTCCCCACAACTAGGGAAAGCCTTGAGCAGCCTGGTTTGGGTAGCTCATAGCTACCCCTGCTTTGAGGAGAGAGATGGGGACTGAAGACCTCCTGAGCTTCCTTTTAAACAGCATTATCCTGTGATCCTATAATTGTATGACGTGATATGATTATAGGAACTTACCTAAAGCATGCTGAGATTCTGAGTGATTGCAGTGGTATTTGGACAAGAACCAAAACACACTCCAACAGTAATAATTCTTCCTGAGAGAGGAGTTGCTTCAGGATGCTACCTACTAGAGCTGACAGTGCTTGATGATGTGAATTTTCTTATTTGTCAAAAAAAGAGTGCTTACTTGGAGAAGCTTACTGAGTGTGTCAAATTGATACACATATTTTGAGTATACAGTTAGAATAACATGGACTCTGGCAACAGAAAGACAGAACAAGCTATTAAATACTGCTCTGTTTCTGCAGTATGTCCTAAGCCATTTCAAAACATTCTTGTGTGCTCCAAGAATAATAACATTCCTAAAAAACTGAAAGCACAAACTTCATGTTTGTATTGTTGTGTTTTGGGGAAAGCTTTAAATTTTGTTTTGCAGATGAAATCAATATGCTCTGTGTAACACATGATGCTGGTTCTTTAAGGCTGGCTGCAGACACAGGTGAATCTACTGATTGGGGTGATTTAAAAACAGTTGTGGTAGAGGTTGTGGTCTTTGTGGGAGATGTTTGAACTTTTCTCTTCTCAGGAAATAGCTTTTGTTTTTCAAGAAAGATTTAATTATGTTAGAAGCATTCTTACTGGTGTGGGTGGAAAGATATTGGAACAACAGCTTTTCTGCATGAGGTTTATGCATTCAGGTAAGATTAATCTCTGGAAATACAACCCCAGGAAGCTTACTGTCTTCCAGTTCTGGTTAGTGAAAGTGTAGTATATTTTGCATCTAGAAATAATTTAAAGCTATGTCTGTTGAAGCTAATCAATAATTGGATTTTGTTATTGCCTTTATGGTTGCTGGTATGTTGTTTACTGCTCTGCTTGTTGGTAGACAACTAAAAGCTGTATTTCAGATTTGGTGTCTTGATCTTTATCTTGGAGATTTTTGTACTTTAGAAGCTGTTGGAGAAAAGTATAAAACTTTAAGTTTTATCTGATAGAAAACAACCATTTGTGTAGTTCAGTGTGTAGAGATATTCCCTTCAGTCATCCCCTCTTCAGTGTGTTTTTCTAGGTTTTTTAATGGTTGTATTCATCTACAGTGTAGAAGAAAAAAATACCAGTGCAGCCGATTTAAAAAGTAGTCTCTTGCCTTGGATGTTATATTGACTTGCACTCATAATTTGGGTTGTTTTCCAAGCATTTGCATTACATTTTCAGATCATTGGAGAGCTGTTCTTATGCTACTATATATTCCTCTTCCTTCTAGACATATGAATAAATTATTTGAAGAGGTCAGCCTGAAAAATGAAGTTGCTTGATAGAGAGTGGTATTTTATATGCTACAATCACTGCAAGAGCATAGCAAAAGTGTAGCAGTTATCAACTATGTTGAATGCCTCAAAGGCTTGTGGATTATTTGAATTCTTTAGTCCCTTGTTCCATTTAATAGAAAAAGCTTATTGTTAGCTTATTATAGTTGATGGGTCTTTAGCTGCACTGAATTCTTATTTTATGCAAATTTACAAATTCCTTAAATGCTTTTAGAAAATGTTTATTGCTTCTACCATAATGTGATGGTGGCTGTGCATACAGTAGCTCTTTGGATGGCAATAATGAAATACTGGGGCTGCAAGTTGTGGATTATATATAAAATTCATATGTAGTTGCAGTATTGCTGCTGCTGAACGTTTTAAAGCAGTCAAATCTGTTACAAGAGGGAAAGTAAATAAAACATCTGTGTGTATTTCTACCCAGTATTTGTACCTTGATCTAGTCTGGCTTGTTTGGGATTTTTTTGGTGTTGCTTTGGGGTTTTTTTTTTTAGCTAGTAATGAGGAAGTGTATATAGTGATTTAAGGACTTTCCTGCAGAAACATCCCCTGTTACAGTAAAAGTAACTAATGCCATATCTTGACTGCCAGGCTAAGTTTAAAAAATAAATAAATTAATTTTAAAAAGATGCCAGACTGTTAGTCTGCTGGAGCGTGAAGCTTCTCTGTAGTTGATGAAGCTGGGCTGCAACAGCCAGGTAATGACCACAGAGAAACTTAAGCAGCCTGTAAGTGGGAGTACTTGGCACCTGAGATGAATTGGAGGGACAGGTCTGTAGCTTGGCAGAGGATCAGGCTTGAAAGCACTTAAAAAATGCTCTGGGTTTTGTATGTCTTTTGTTTTAGAATAGTGCCCCTTGTCTTTGGGAGAAGGGGGTTCTGGCTGCAGCCAGATTCAATTTGGAAACAGTGATCAAACTGCTCCTGTGACAATTACCTTGGGTTAGAATTGGCATCTAATACAGGTGTAAAGCATAAGATTTTTCTTCAAAGGACTAATGTCCTGCAACTCTTTCCTTGTTCAGCTGCCACCTATTTAGTGGTATGTAGAATACCCATCTGGTGACTTGTAGTTGCTGAGGCCTCAAAACATTCCTATACTGAAAAGCTTCTGCACTTGGTTCTTCATTTCATTGTTTTGCTGTAATTATGTTGAGCTTTTTTGCTTGCTTTTTTTCCTCATAATTCATGCATGTTTATATATTTGTGAGGTATTTTTAACAGATGTTTGTTGCTCACAAACAGATGTTGATGCCTTGTTCTTGTTCTAACAACAAGTCTATCTCCAGATCTTCTGCAAAGCCTCATCCTTCCATGTGTGGTTGGAGAACAGGCCTTAAGACAAACAGTGGGGCAGGAGCAGGGAATACCTTATATAAGACTCGCATTTAAATGCAAGTGGAATGCAGCTTTCTAGCAGCTTTGCATCCTTAGAATTTCAAAGATTGTGTATGTAGCCACTGTGAGAAACTTCAAGTTCCTGCTTTAACCTCTGCTTAACTACCTGTTGATGCAAACACAACTTTGTATGCATTAAACCAATTATACTTAGTAAGCTTGGTTTTGCTGAAATGGGGCTGGCTCTGTCAGGCAGTAGTTAGCTCCCATACAAATTTAGATTGATATCTTAGTCACTTTGCTAGCCAGAAAGCCAATATATATTAATTGTAAGGTTTCTAATGTGTATTCTAACCTGTCACTGTGTAAGGAACATCTATAATAACATATTTTGATGCCTCATACAGGCAGGCTAGTATAAATACTGAAGCATAAGCAGTGTGTGTTACTGATTCAAGAGACCAACAGTGTACCTAATAACTGAGCAGTTAGAACTGGCTTTGGGGAAAGTTGTTGCAGTAGGCCATTCCCCATTTCAATCATATTTTAGAGAAAACTTTCATTGGCACTGAATTTTCCATATAGCTGTATTTACTCTCTAAATTCTGTATTTTGCATCCCAGCCTTTCTCCTTGCTTGGCATGGGCCAGTTGTGACGTTATACATTATGAAGTCTAGTTGTTTTGTTGTTGTGTTTGGGTTTTTTAACAAATAGAAAACTTTAGTTCATAGAAACTTCAAATGCTTGTTTTCAACTTTATGAAGCAAAAATATTTGCCTTTTTAAACCTGGTAAGAGGCTCTGGGTGTTTATGCTTGTGCCAAATTATTAACTAGCAGTGTTATTTCATGAGCAGTGTAGGCAATAATGAAGTGTATAAAAAAATCATAAATATTTCGGATTACATTCAGAAGATCATAAGCAAAGTGTTGGTCACCTCTCATAATTTAATATAGATCAGTATCTCTTTTCCTGTCTCCTTGCAATGTATAATCTGCACAAGGAGCAGTGGTTGACAATGTCTTCAGACATTTACTCAATGTCTCTTTCAAAGTGGTGTTTCTAATAAAACATCAAGAACACACAATATTTTATGGAGATTGCTTTATTTTTGAAATTCTCAATTTATATCACTGCCTTCAAGTATTTTTTATAACCTTGTACAACTTATGTTTACTACACAGTGCTGCTTGTTTTTATTAAATCATTTGTAGGTGGTAGTGCTTGGTTTCACTTGGGTATCAGTGCTCCAAAATTGCAGAATGGTTGCTGTCAGCACTAGCTGCCTAGGAACTACAGAACTGTGTATTACTTCTGGTGCACTTGATGTTCATTTCAGTTTTCCCCATTGTCAAAGCCTGAAATCTGTTTGTTCTGTAGAATTTATTGGTGCATTGGTAAACAAATACATAGAAGAAATATTCAATGATATACATTTGTATACTTCAAATTTGTTAGGGTAGTTGTAATAGGTAGTTTGTGGGATGGGAAATATTTATTCTGGGAAATAACTGTTCTCTTAATGTCCAAGTCAAAATGCCATGAAAAATTCACTAACTCATTCTACTGCAGGCTTTAAAACCTCAAAACTGTACGCTTTTTATTTTGCATGTGAATTAATGCACGTTTTGGAATTGCAGTGAAATAGTTAAGGAAACATACTGCATGCCATTGAAAACATTCTTTGTGACTTATTGCAGACCAGGTAACATATTTTCATATGTAGGTTTGAGTTTGATGGAGAATTTCCCTTGTGAGAATGAAATAATTATCTGCTAGCACTTTCTTTGCTGGGACTGTGACCTGGGGTACTAAATTGTTTGGTATGTGTTAAGGCAGTGTTGGGGAAGATAAGCATCTTTGACTTATTGGTAGAAGTGAGTCAGGAGGAAAAAAATACACTTAAGTACATATTGAAATCATCCTTTTTAAAATTGTTTTTATTGAGAGAAATAAATAGAGCTTATTTGGCCATCTGACCTTTGACAACTGGTTTAGGATTAAATCTCTTGCGTAAGTTGGTGATGAGTCTAAATTTCTCTACCTAGTAAGTGAACTACAACCAGACAAAATTCCTCTGTTCAACAGTCGGTTGGACCTGCTGATTCTAGAACTTCATCATCCCTCCTTCATAAAGAAGGGAAACAATCTCCATAGAGATTACTATTCCTTAGTCTGGTCTCCAGCTAGATTGTATTACGTTTCTGATAACGTGATGAGAAGCGAGCACGTGAACATAAGATTGCCTGTAGGATGACCAGTAGAAAGAATTGCTTCCCTGGTCACTGAAGAAATGTGTGTACTGTCTCATTCAGTGTTAATGCAGAGGGGCTTAGTGTGGTTCTTGAAAGGTCTAAATCCCACTAGAATGGGGTCTGTCTGTGAAGATATTCCAGAGGAAGCAAAACTGTTCTGCTTTCAACATGAAAGGCAGTATATTTTGAATGACAGATCTTTGTGGTGTATTATTCATTGGCTTAGAACTTCTGTTTCGTAAGAAGCTGGTTTTAGCTTTTATTACTTTACTTGTCTTCCAGAAGGTTTTTGAAGAGAACTAAGTATTTTCTTCTGAAATATTGCCTTTCATTCATTTTAGAGAGTACAGGTGTCTCCAGCTCCCCTTGTGTTTACTTTAGCAAATCTTCTGAGGCTAACGAGCAATTAGAAATTCATTAAGCCTGGAAAAATATCAGGTCATGTTAGATGCTACTATTCAACTCTAGCTGAGCAGTGATTCTGCTGGCTTGGGTGAGAAAATAGATACACCTGACTATTTGTTTCTACTGCTTAATAGGCTGTTAAATGTGAAGCATTAACTGCTAGCTAATCCTGTGGCGTAGCATCCTTAAATCTGTGGTGGGTAACACAGACAAGGTGCAGGGAATGCTTGTGAACAGAGTGTGACTCACACTAAAAGCAGAGTATCCAGCTTGAGCTGAAGGGCAGGCGTCTTCTGCAATCCTGTCTGCTACTTCAGACTCTCTTAGAAAGGCCTTCAGTATGAAACAAAGGATCCTCCTAATATTTTGGAGTGAATGTTTTTAAGAAACTTGTATTTTTCAGAGATACTCAACCAGAATACAGTCTTCTCACTGAAGGCATTAAAAATAGAAAGTTATTCACACTGCACATGCAGTCTCTTCTGCAATAACTTCTGTGACGGGTCTTGGATAAGATCCTGTAACACTCTCTTTTTTAAGAAACTGTAGACTTCAGTCAGCACAGCTGCTTCTGTTGTTTTAAGGGAACACTTGAAATACTTTGTATTTACCTGTGAATAACTTGAAAAATTATTAGTATGTATGTAAAAAACCACTGACCAACAATGAATTCTGTGCAGAATCAATTCTGATCCATGATGCTGCTTTAATGTATCAATATAAAAAAATTGCTGAGAAACCCTACTTTCCAGTTACTGTTTTTCCTTTTAAAACTCATACTCTTGGTCTTCTGATGGCTTCAGTCCACTCTGAGACATCTGTGGTGTGTTGTGGGGGTTTTTTAATAATTGTTTTTTTAATTTTTTAATAAATTTTTTAATAATTTTTTAAAGTAATTTTTAAATAAATTTCTGATATATATTATAAAAACAATTAGGGGTTAAGAGGAAGGGAGGGAGCAGTAGCAGATTTGCTTTCATTCCTAATATGAATGTGACTTGATTTCAACATCTTTACAATGCCGATAAGCCTACTCAGATCCATGAGTTGTTCACTGGGCAGCTTGGCATTTTACTTTTTGGGAATAAATTGTAGTTATTCTACCAAATCATATAGAGATAATATAAACAATTGACTGATTTTTTTTGTTTGTTTGTTTATATGTAGGCCATCAAGAGAATTCCAAGAATAATCAATTTTTCCATTGTAGACTACCTGCCAAATTTCTTGTACCAGGTCTATATGAGTAGTTATAGCAGTAGGATTTTTTAACCTTAAGCATGCTCTTGCCCCTTTGTGACAGATGGCAAAGCAAGAATGTGATTTTTGGAAGATCATGTACAGGCATGTTTAATTGTGTAGAAGGCTTGACCAATTGTGGCATTCTTTTATGTTTAGACTGGAGATTCTGAAGCACCTTCAGATGCTTCATACACTACCAGATGCTTTCTTGTGTACTCAATGCCAAAATGGAGTCTCCAAATCCATGGTGCCTTTTCGTGTAACGTGGTATTACATTTGTTTTATGGAAAAGGCTTGTAGTTTCTTTAGTTTGAAATGTGATACATAATTTCGTATGAAAATGTGCCACATTTGAGTAATCCAAAAGGCTGGATATGTACGTACTCTGCACAGTTGCAGTTCTAGAATATTTGTGGAAATGGGAGAGACTTGTGGTGTGAATTGTTCCCTAGATGGACACTCTCACTTTTGAATCATAATTTACTCAGCCTGTTGTTGACAAACTCATGAGAATTAAAAGGATTGTATTTCACCTGAACTACCATTGTTTGCAGCTTCACACAGATAGTACCTTATCAGTTTTTGCAAATGTGGAGGGGCTGCCACTGTGAGATGATAGGGGGTTTTCTCCAGAGGGTCTCCTCTGAGCTAATCTTTCAGTAAATATACCTCAGATCTCAACCATTACAGTGACTAGGCTGTGTTATTCAAGTAACATTCAAGTCCTGGAGGCTAAAATGGGACTGAAACTAGCCTGTCCTGATACAAATGGGTGACAGGCTGAGACTGAAAATTATTCTGAAGGCTGGATTCTTGACACATAAAGTCTTGTTGGTGCCGTTAAGGAGTAACATATTTTATACTACAAATTATGCGTTGTCTTTCTATGGGCATCAGATAATAGTTACTGATGTAGTTCAGAAGCTTAGTAACTGACATGCTGTCACCTTGATAAATGTGCTTAGAAGCATCTAAGCAGAACATGATAAAACCTGTTACTTTTTAAATAACTTGTTCATAGTAGCTAAATAGTAATAGGTGTCATAATTCTGTTAAGCTGATGAAGTTCAACTACCATATTGAACAGGCCACAAGCCTGACAACCCCTTACATCAGAGTTTCTAGACACCACATTTTTGAATTGGGTCACTTACCCACTGTCATTTTGTTTCCAAAATCTGAATAAAATGTACCACACAGTTTTCAACATGGTTAGTGGTAACAATGAACATGTATATAAAACTGTCTCTTAATGGTATAATCAGTTACATATCAGAGTTGTGTTTCCTCCCTGGTGTCTTGTCCCACTGTATTGCAGAAGCTGTCTTTTCGGCTGGGTGCAGTGTTTGGAACATAAGCCAGTGGATCAGGTCGAATCAAGTATCTGTAAAAAGAAATCATAATTCTTATTAAAAAGACTTGGTGTGAGCAAGGATAAAATATGCATACAGTTATAATGTTGAAAAGATCTGAGGAAGACTTAGACTTATCTGGAAGATGCTTAGGCTGGTTCCTGTTGGGTAACTTGGATGTTTGGGTAACATCACTCACTTTAGGTGCTAGTAATAAAGGTTTTCGCATTTTGTCTGACTAAACATCTGTATGTACTAGGTACAGCTAAGTTGTCATTTTTGATTCACAGCTCCTTTGCCAGTAACTCTATTTCTGTATGCATCTTCTTTATTCATTGTGCCTTAAAGAAGGGGCAAGCAGTCCAGCGAGTTATTCCTAAAACAGTTTTGTAAGAAGATGAAGTCTTGTCTCTGTGCTTAATAAATAAAAACCCTGATGTTGCTAATCTTGGTGTAGCCTGACAGACTGGAGATTAACCCTTATTTTAAGAACTTCAGTAGATCCAAATACTTGAAAATGCCTCATGAGTTTGAATCTAAGTTAGAGATGTTTAAAATAACTACTTTTCTTAGGATAAGAATGGAAGAGCTTCCCACTTTTTTCTATGTGTAAGTTCTGCACTGCTTTGTCAGCTGTTTCAAGTGACAAAACATATGATCTGAGAGAGCTTTTGGCACTGACTCAGTAGCAGCTTCATGCTGCTGCAGAACTAATGTTTCAGTGACCTGAAATCAGTGGTTCAATCGCAGTATCTTAAAGTTGTCTAAAGATGAGCAGTTTTGTTGCAGCTTTCATATTCTGGGTTTGGAAAAATAACACAAGAAAATGGAATAGGAAAGAATCTCTTCTGGAATTCAGAAGAGTGTGGTTTGGATATAAATAAGCCTTGTTGGCATATAAGTGAAACTAACAAGTGTGATCAAAGAGTAACCAGCTGGAGGAAGTCTGCAAAATATATTGAGAGGAGAAGATAAAAAAAATACAGGAAGACTAGTCTTCCAGCTTGTCAGCAAGGACAAATAAAACACTTTTAACCTGCTCTGGGATTTGTGATTAAGAGACCTGTAGAACGAAAACAACCTCTTCTTCCTTGTCTCTCCACTGATAATCTCCAATTGCATGAGGGTGAATTGGCTACCTAATCAAGAGAATTATAAACAGAGTAATATTACACATTATATATGTATTTTAAAAATACACATTTATGCATAATTAGGTGTGTGTTTTAAATAGGAGTCTCCACATGAATTTTTTTTTTCAAGTGTATCAGAAAGTTTGGAGATTTTTTCTAGCAGAAAGATAATAAAATAAATTCAGGAAGGAAGTGAAAACAAATTCTGCAGATCTTGTGATTTTTTCTTTTGTCTGTTTTATGGATTAACTTACACTATATCGTTCAACTCTAATCTTGTATCTGGAGAAGGATTGATGAGGATGTAGGAAAGGTTGTTCTGATGATCATTCATTTCATCTGAATGACAAAAAAACACAACATAACAAATTAGTTATATTACAAACAAATTGTGAAAAGTGTAATTTCTGACAAACTACTTTGACATAAGATCATCTTTGGTTTATAGAACTGTCAAAGTGTCAATTATCAATTATTGCAGGTGTCAAATTTTAGCAACTTCTTTTCAACTGTACTTGACTTGGAATTATCTGACATGGCACCTTTTGAGTTATCAGCACTCAAAAGGTCTTCTCAATGTTCTAAAAATGTTATTTTGTAACTTGTTCAGTCATAGCCGTTCTGAATGCATCTCAAATTTAGTGCAGTTTCATTGAATGAATCAGAGAGTGGATTGTGTTATCCTGTAGGCTTTCTTTTCTGGATGGCCACTACAAGGTCCCTCTGGAGCCTTCTGTACTCTAGGCTGAACAATGCCAACTCTCTCAGCCTGTTCTCATAGAGGAGGTGCTCCAACCTGTTCTTCATGGCCCTCCTCTGGACCTGCTTGAGCAGATCCAGGTCTTTCTAATGTTAAGGGCCCCGGAGCTGGACACTGTACTCCAGGTAGGGTCTCACCAGAGTGACATAGAGGGGGAGAATCACCTCACTTGACCTGCTGGAGACACTTTTCCACAGGGCTGCTCTTGCGCACTCATCACCCAACCTGTATGTGTGCTTGGGATTGCCCAAGCACAAGACCTATGTGCATGACCTTGTACTTGGCCTTGTTGAACTTCACATTTGTAGAGTTAGAATTCTGTCATGCAGGTCATGTTAGTCTGTGGGAAGTAGGAACTTTCATCTTCAATTGACATGGAGTTCAAGTGATAAGCAAGGCTAAATGCAGGTGCAAGGCACTCATCAATTTCCAGATGTGGTCAGATAAACCTTTTTTCTCCTTCCCTATTTATTTAGTAAGCATTTTCCTTTTATCATCCCTTCCACTGGCTCGAAATGCAAAAGCTGCGTAAAACATAAACGCAACAAAACAAACAAACCACCCCCACCAAAACCCCAGCAACAACAACAAAAAGCAAAAAACTCAACAAAACCAGTAAAACTAAACCATTATCATAAGTGTAATATTTTGTTATGGCACCCTCAGTTCTTGCCAAAGTTCATCCTGCATAATACAAATGTTTAAATTAAATTATTATAGTAATCATACCATATCCTGCTGGAGGAAGGCCCAGATGCTTCATTCTGTTCTTCACAAGTTCAGCAAGCTCCTGTCTTTCTGACCTCCTGTAAAGGTTCATTCGCTGCTGGCTTATCTTCTCAGCTGTTTTACCAGAGTGCCTTGGTACTCTTCTGCTCAGCCGCCGTGCCCACTGCATGCTTTTTCGTCGTAACAAGGGATGATCTGACTGATCGCTAGACGTTGAGTTACGATGACTGCTACGATAACTAATCTGTTCTTTGGTGTCTTTAGTGTCTTCCCATTCTTCCACACTGATTGAAATTTGAGACTTGAAAGGAAAATGACAAGAGAGATTATGGGCTTTAAAATGGAAGCAGATTAAAATGCTCTCTCCTCTTTTTTTTTTAATGCTCTCTCTTTTTAAGTGTACCTGAATGTGTTTTGGTTGCATTGGAGCTGAGAAGGTTCAGCTGTTCATACTTAGCAAGTGCTCCTGAATTGTGCACCCTTCACTAGACTTTGACTAATTTATGTAAAAAGCTCATTTATGATATAAATACATTACTGAAGTGAAAAAGCAGTTAAGCATTATTTAGTGCCTGATACTATTTTGACTCTAAGAACAACAACTCTTGTCCTTCTGATACTACATTTCCTGGACCCAGGAATCTATTCTGAATGACTTCACTTTCTTCCAAGTTGACATATTTTTAGAAATTCAAGTTCAGTAACCTCTTTTTAGATGTATGTTGTGGATTCATTAAGTAGTAGCTCAACTTTGGCTGTGTCATTTTGAGTAGTCTTTTATGACTGCAAGTGGAATGTGCCTGTTACCTGTGTCTCAAATTCCTAGGCATTTTTGACCTTCCAGCACATAGTATCTGGAATGTCTGAAAGTAGGGACATATGCAGTACCTTTCAGTGTGATTCAGGGCACCTCTTGCAAATGAGACTTAAACCAGAGATTAATTGTGGGAGGCCAAGTAAAATATAAGTCTTTTGGTTCTGTGAATCTGTAATCCTTAGCTTGAACTTTTCAAACACTGGGACAGTGTCCTGGTTTGAGCTGCAGCAGAACTGTTTCTGTTCAGTGGCCTTGCTTTCCAGCTGAGGCTCCTTTCGGTGACTACATTTCTGAAGCTAGCAGTATGTTTTTCAGAAACAGTGCATGCTTCCAGCAGTGATTAGGCCTAATGTTTGGGTTTACTGCTGAGTATTGGTATGGAAACCAGGGCCAGTGCTGAATTTCCTTTTTATGTGACTCGTACTGGGAGGGGATTGCGTAGTGAAAGTCTGCACCTACAGGAAAGGAGCAGGCAAGACAGGTGACCCTGTCCATTCCCTACATGTCTTGCTCAATACAAAAAGAAGGGGCAGTTCCTTCAAACAGTCACAACAACTCTCTTTTTCACTTCCTGTTTCTCTGGGCCCGTCTTTGCTGATTCTTTCTGCCTTTTGCTCCTGAATCTGGCTCCAGGATCCAGCCCCCCAAGTCCAACTCCCATCTGCTGCTGGAGGCCTCCTGTCGCAGTATCAGTGGGGACAGTGATACAGTTACCATCAAGGGGGGGTTGGGTTTTGGTGCTGGCTCTGCATATATTTACATATATTATCTATTATTACTATTTTCATTAAAGTAGTTAGTCTTTTTGTTTTTCAATCCACAAGTCTTTCTCATTTCCCTTTTCCCTCCTGCCGCAAAAGGTGAGGGGGAAGAGGGGAGTAGTAGAGAGTGTCTGTTGCTGGGTGGTGGTCAATCTAGCCTTAACCTTCAAGCGATAACAGATAGGTGAGTTGAAATCATAAATGAAGTTAAATAATTCATTTGGGTGACTATTCATGGTTTTTTTACATTGCTTGTTGAGAAGGATGTGTAGAATGGCCCTTTGCTGTATGCAGGAGGAAAAATTTAGAACGGCTTGAAGACAAAAAGGAAAATTAAAGAAACCCAAACCCTCTTTCAAAGGCAGCGCAAAAGTGTGCCTGCCAGCAGCAGCTGTTTAATATACAGAAGATAAAAGCCCAGTGAAAAGTACTTCTCTGTGTCCCCCTCTGGTTTAATCAGTCTCAAACTTTCTTTAAAAACATTTTTCTAACTATCATTAATTTATTTTGAGGTTTGGCTTCTGTAATTCTTTTAATTTTCTTTTTGCATGGCTTGTAAACCTGCTCTATTAGAAGCATAATTGATGATGTGGTGTCACTACTGCTATATAGTAGCAATTGATCCATCTTAAGCTTTGTGAAGTTTATGCATTTTGGTTTTGGTTTTTTTGGAGATTGCCTAAACTGGAAACATGATGAAATCTCTGGAAAATACCAAGACACATGTTACTTAAATCCTTACATAATCACTGCTGCTTTTACTGGGAAAAAATCTGTATGTCACACATTAAGTGAAAAAAAAAATACTTACCTTTTAAACTTTTTTTTTAAGGGGGTTTTATTTTTTTAAAGGCAGGTTCCCATCTCAAGTACCAAATGCTTGTGACTGCTCACTTGTGCTGCTGGATGCCAGTGACCCACAGGACTTTTTCTGCTTGGGCAACGTGCTCTAACAGGCTGTTTCACACCTTCATTTAAACTAGTTCAGGTTGGCCAACATGTGGCAGGAACAGGAATGCAGGTATGAAAACACTAGTGATCATATTTGGGATGGTCAGGGTGGCTGGGAGTATGATGTTAACAACACTACAACACCAAGCATCAATTAGTTTATCAGATCTTTGTTCCCTTGCCTTGCTGCTCCCTGGGAGCTAAGTGTGTAAAATATGGTATCAGGTAAATGTGAAGATTCATCTATTTTGAGGCAATGCCTTATTTTTATCTAACTGCAAGTTCTATGTTAAAGTAACTTTACTGTTCTGTAGACCAATAGCCCTTTGCATCTAGGATTCTAGGAATGCCTTTATGCTCCAACAGCTGTCTGAACCATTAAGTACAGCTACATACTCCTTTTATGAAAAACTTGGGGAATTTTGTCCACTAGCATTTAAGGTTTAGGATCAAGGCTTTCACCAGACTGTAAAGATGATCTGTTATGTTCAGAATTAATAGGGATAGGCCCAATAGAGACCAAATTCCACTGGGCTTTTTTTTCTTTAAGTCCCAGTCTCAGCTTTCAGATTTTTACCAAGATATTGTGTCTAGAAAAAATGATTTAGGCTTTATTTACTTAAGGATGATCAATTTCTGCTATGGATTTTACTCTCAGGTTTAACCCAGGGTACTGGTTTTGGCTGGGATAGAGGTCAGGTTCTCCACAATAGCTAAGAATGGGCTATATAAGTTTTCTCATACTCTTCTAATTCTCTCTCTCTCATCCCACTGAGAGGGAGCAAGGGAGCAGCTGTCTGGTGGTTACTGCTTACCGGGCTTAAACCACAACACCCAGAAACAGGCAGACAATAAGCAAGTACTTACTTGTGAAGCCATTTCTCGTGACTGACAAAGGAAGGGGAAAAAGAAAACAAGACAATTTAAACAGAAGTGAATCTGAAGAAACAAATATGGACTTAGCAAGAATGACAGAAAATCAGTAAGGAAGACTTCATATCTCCTCTTTTTGTTTTTCTTTTTTAAAGGAAATGGAAATTGAGTCATAGGTGTGTGCAGGTCCATTTGAGAGGTAGCCTAGATTTGTTTGTTATTTAGTAACTAGATCGTTGACAACTTCCTTTCTTTTTAAAGGAACTGTATATTATCTGTCAGTGAACGTAATGTACTCTTACAGTTACCCTCTCCTGATGCTGTTTGCCAGTCAGCCTGTCTGTTTGAGAGCATGTCAAAACACAAAGAAAAAAACAAGGCACCAAAATGCACTCTTCACAATATGCTTGAGGTTCAACTGTTCTTAATTCTCTTTTTTTGGACCTGAAGCTGAACAGCCAACAGCGAATGTGAAAATAAAGCATTGCCATGAATTTTATCTCGCTTGTCTTTATATAATGAATTCTTCATTCTGGCATGTTCTCTGTTTTGCTGAAAGCTATGACAGAATTTTTTTCATATTAACAGTGATATTGCCTGTATTCTTCTCTAAGGAATGATTTTGATGCATTATCTTAATGGTGCTGTATCAAAAAAAAAAAAATCATCTGACATTATTGAAGTGAGACAGCCTGGAGGACCAGAGGTATTGGTGGCCCTCAAAGACAGACACCTGGTGGAAACTTGCATAGCTTTTTATAACCCTTTTTTTTTTTTTTAAATTAACTTTAACTGAATGCTTGTACTTTCTTCAAGATAAATCTTGCAGTTAAGCATTACATGGCCTAATGTCATATAACATTTTTCTGAAATATGGAGGAGAAAATAAAAATTGCCTGTCTTGGAAATCAGTAAACTGTGTGTGAGAAACATTTTAGAGCCATATTTGAGCTATGGATAACTAAGATGGCAGCATTAATGGTCATGTAAACAAATGGCTTATGCATGACAAACAAGATGCACACACATAGATGTTAAATAGTCAGGAAAAAGTACTGTTGTCATTATTTATATATATCTACCTAGATATATAGGTTTATATATATATATATAGGGAGAAATGTGCACATTTATATATGGCAGACACAAATACATGTACACAAAATTACCACTGGCAGCTAAGTTAGAGAAATCTCACAATGCTCTCAATAACATTACTTTATTCTCTTGTTGCTCATTTCTAGTTAGAAATTCTAGTGAATACTGAAATGCCCCCTGATTTGAGATAGTGTTGACATTCTCGTCACACATGATACAGCACCTTGCCATACAACTTGTAATAGATACTGCCATTAGTCACCACGTTTAAGTTCAGACTACAGTTAGCTTTGTGCCTGAGATGCCCCTTGTCTCCATCAGTCAGGTCTCTGTAGACAAGCACAGGAATGAAAATCAGTATGTAATCTGGGTATTCATGAAGTCTGGGACTGAATGTGAGCCCTGAGTTAATGTGACCACATATGTCAGCAGAGGGAGACCTTCAATGGTTATTGAAATCCTGTGCAGCTGCAGATATGACAACATTCTTTAAATAAGTGGTTCCCATTCTTGTGAGGACTAATAAATGTTGTATACTCTGTAATCAAAGCCAAAGAAAAGTAAACTGACATACCTCAGATGTTGTAAGCTTTTGGGATTCTGTCCTATAGACTCCAATTGGAATGTCTCCTGTAGAAGAACAAAGTTTCTGATATAGTCTGGCATATGTCCTAATCCATAGATCCTCTTCTGTGATTTTCATCTGAACAAATAATAATAGGAAGGAGGACTTTTAACTCTTGACGGATTATCACTTGTTTACTATACTAATGTTAATTATTTCTAAACTAAACACTGGCTGCTGATGATAATATTGTAGTATTGCACCTTTGCTCCACAACCAATGTGGATCTTGTATTGAATTTGTCGATGCTGTTTCTTTTTACCTGTTTGGGAGACATTACAGTGTAAAAGGTTTACTCTTATGAAATTACTTCTTTTACTTTTGTACTTAAAATTACTTAAAAACTTATGGTATCCTTCACCCAATGTTCATATCTGACTAAAATATAAAAGAATGAACAAAATACTGGCAGTAGAAAGAAACTGAAGAATGAGGAAGTATTTTGAATGCAGTCAGGCAACTAGGCTGCAAGCTGAATCTTTGGTAAGAAGGAAATGGGGAGAATCATAGAATTGTCAGAGTTGGAAGGGACTTCAAAGATCTTCTAGTTCCAAACCCCCTGCCATGGGCAGGGATGCCACCCACTAGACCAGGTTGCCCGAGGCCACATCCAGCCTGGCCTTGAACACTGCCAGGGATAGGGCAGCCCGCAACCTCTCTGGGCAACCTGTTCCAGTGCCTTATCACCCTCTGAGTAAAGAACCTCCTTCTAATTTCCAGTCTAAATCTCCCCTCCTTCAGCTATATCCATTTCTCTTTGTCCTGTTGCAATCTGACCAGCTCAAAAGTCTCTCCCCTTCTATCTTGTAATCCCTCTTTAGGTACTGAAAGGCTGCTGTGAGATCCCACTGAAGCCTTCTATTCTCCAGGCTGAACAATCCCAACTCTCTCAGCTTGTCCTCAAAGGGGAGGTGCTCTAGTCCTCTGGTCATCTTCGTGGACTTCCTCTGGACCCGCTCCAACAGGTCCACATCTTTCTTATGCTGAGGAGCCCAGAACTGGATGCAGTATTCCAAATGGGGCCTCACAAGGGCAAAGCAGAGAGGCAGAATCACCTCCCTAGACCTGCTGGTGATGCCTCTCCAGATGCAGCCCAGGATACAGTTGGCTTTCTGGGCTGTGAGTATACACTGCTGGTTCACATCCAGCTTTTCATGTATCATGACCCCCCAAAGTCCTTCTCTGCACAGCTGCTTTCAACAAGTTCCTCTTCCAGTCCGTACTTATATCTTGGATTGCCCCTACCCAGATGCAGGACCTTACACTTGGACTTACTGAACTTCATCTGATTCTCACAGGGCCACTTTTCAAGTTTGTTAAAGTAAGATACTAAGCATAAATGGCGTAAGAAAGTCTTAAAATAATCTCAAGTATTTAACTACTACTATACTAACTTTATTTCAAGACATATGAGCTCCTTTTCAGAGACTCAACTGTTTTCCATTCACTGTAACAAAGCTTAATAATTGACCAACAAATCCATAATTGCTTTTTTTATTTAAACAGGAATCTTAAACCATCATTAGTAACCTTCTTTTTGAGAACAACGTCATGCAATTCTTTACAGTTGCCTCAGAAGCAACTGTTAAATAACTCGGTTTCTATTTATCTGTTTGCCATCTAGTGTGTGACAGGAGTGGAAGAAAACAGAAAGGTGGAGTTTATTTTTGATAAAAAATAAATGTTTATGTTTTCTGTGTGTGTATACATATGACAAATAACCTCTGCATTGAGGAACTTTGACATACCAAGATAACTTTGAACTTTGACAACTAAACTAAAGTCATTCAATATGTCTTGTCTTCATGTAAAATCCAGTTCCACCCTCTGTGGCCTATGATAGAAATGGTTGTTGTGAAACAAAATTCTGTGGAGCTACTAACCAGCTTCTATAATAGTAGTATTTTCTAGTTTTCATATACTTAAATTTTTAAAATTAATTGATGAGCTGCTATTGCTATTTCATATATAACAGACTTTTTCTGTCTGTCCAATTTTCCTTTGTGCTTTATGAGATGGGGGTGGTGTGGTGTTTTTTTTGTTATGGAAGTAACTAAAAATGGGTATGTTTTCTATCTAATTTTCTTGCCTCTTCTCCTGGTGAAGAAGGAAACAGATGGCCTTTCTTGGACTTTCACAAAAGGAAGTGTTGTACAAAGAAAGCAGAGATATTTTGCAGACAGTACAGAATCTTCTCTGGTACTCTGTAATAACATTTATTTTTTTCTTTAGTAACTTACAGAACAAAGAAACCCAGATCCTGGTGTGGTATCAAGTCCCAGCAGAAGTCTTGTGATAGAAATCATATAGTCTTTCACAAATGACTGCAGGATTTTTAACAGAAAAGACAGAAAAGAAAGAAAAAAGCTTTAATGAGCAAACAGCACCATGTGTGAATTTCAAAGAAATTGTACATCTGTGTTTACAATCTCTTTAAGTATCTTAATCACTGTAGAAATAGCCATCCCTTTCTTTATGCTGAATCTGCTTACATAAAAATAAGTTTTCTTATTTGGTTCTGCATATGCATGCAATGTACATACAGGATTAAAAGAGACTAATGCATAATAAGGTAACAGGAAAGCAAAGATGAACCTAGGTATAAGATCAATGGAAGTAAGGTGTTAGCCTTACTGGGTGTAAAATCATCATAATGAACTCTTCTGTGCAAAAGAAATGCTGTCATATTTGATGGGTTTGTAGTACTGGGTTATGGGCAATGCTAAGGTGAGACTGTTATTATTTTAATTCAAACCAGCTATTCGCCTTTGCCAGTCCTATTTTTTTAAGTGTTGACCTGCCTTAGGTCAGGCTTCTTGTTCTGCTAACAGTAGTGTTTTGCTGATTGGTTAAATTGATAAGCTAAATGTGGAAGGGCAAGCTAAGACAAGAAACAGACATTAGATTAGCTGAAATCACAAATATTTCTCCCACTTACGAGTTGTGCTGCTGGAATCAGAGGGCCATGTGGGTGCTCTGCTAACTGTGGTAACACTGTACGTTGCCACATGTTCCTAGGTGCAGTAGGGCAGCCTTGAAGGCCGGCTATCAATCCTTGTTGGATCACAACTTACAGTTAGCTCTTTTGGCTTAATGCAAATATGGAGCTAGCAAATAGGTTTTAATAAAGAAATACATTACAAAAGTTTATACAAATTCCTTAGAGTTAGAGCATCTACATTTGTTTAAGCTCAGAAGCTATACAGATCTACTTTGATACAGTGATTCAGCTATTTTAAGTGTTGTACTGCTAGTCTTCCAGTTATGATAAGATAAGTCTTCTTGAAAAGAACTTAACTTTATGTAACCTTTGCTTATTTGTTATCTTTCATGCACCACTTATGCTATGGAATTATCATTAGATTGCCAAGTGTATTTCCAAGGATTTGTTAGACCAAGTTTTCATTCTTCTGTCAGCATCCTAAAAATAATTCAAAGGCTTTTCTTTTGGCCTATAATAGGAAGCACCTGATGAACCCTGCTGTCTCCCTTGTCATTTACTCTGTTCCTTGTATGCAGAAGAAAAATATTTCATGCAGAAAAGGAACCATGATAAGGAACAGAGAGCTTGCTGTCATAGCATTTGTAGCTTGGAATAAGAAAGATAATTCTAGGAAAATTACAGTTCACATGAGCAGTAGGAGTTCAAAGAAAGAATTTGAGTGAGAATGAGTGTGTGAGGGTTTTTGTTTTCAACACTTCCTAATGAATGGTTTTACTTTGTCAAGTCATAGCATAGCTAATCATGTCTAGGAGCAAATATAAAATATTTAAGTCACTTATGTGCTAACAGGAGTTGTTGATGATGACAGATCTGTTTCCATACAGGCATCTTAATCTGCTTTTTAAAAAAAATTGTGATGTGATGTTGATTATTCTGGGACATGACTAAAAGCATGTTTTATAGCCCCATACGTTTGTTTCTAAAACATTTATAATTTGATAAATGGCTTGACATCTGTTGGCTTACCCACTTTGGGTACCTGTTCATATACATAACTATTTTATATAAAAGCTTAGCACCAGAATTTTTTCTATTTAAGTTGAATATATAAGTTGAATTTGCCTTCAGGGAATTTATTTGGAAGGAGAATTGAGATGAAAGAACACCTTTCATGCACCAAATTACCAATTAAACTCATTTCCCTGAACTACTGTTCAGTGCCTCAACACAAAGGCTTGCATAGGCAGAGGCAAAGTAGGTAGCTGCTTAGGTAAGTAGACGACATGGGTCATGCTGGTGTTGCTGCTTATTCTGCATAGTGAGGTCCTTCCAGAGTAGCGCTGGGGGCTGCTGCTCAGGCATCCTGATGTATCAAGGTGTGCAGAAAGGTGGTCATTGCTGAGGAGCAAGGGCAGTATTCTCCTATTTTCCATCCTGAAACAAGCCTTCATTTGTCCTGACTCTGTATTTTCTGATACACTGTTTCTTCAACTCTGAGGCTGTTGCCCTTCTCTTACCCCCACTGACTGTCATCACTTAGTTTTGCATGAGGAGTTCCAGCTGGATTCTTGAGCAATAGGGTTCAGAGCTGCCTTTTCTTCCCCCACCATCTTTGCAACTACTGCATACATACCTTGTTAGGACCAGAATGGCTTACTTTAAGATGATCTCATCTAGAAGTCTAGTTGACATGAGTAAGAGGACAGGACAAAATACAGTAATTGAAGCTTCTATTGGAAAATGCAGCTGATTGATTATACTTACAGAAGTAATAGTGTTGTTTTTCATGGTTAGAGACACTACTTTGTGGGAATGGGCATTGTCTTTTTGTTGCGGAGTACAAGCATTATTTTATGTAGGCCTTATCAAAACTCTCCCACCTGCTTGACTGTGGAGAGGCTCACAAACAGTATTGTATTGTTTAACAACAGAATTCATGCAAGGACAGGCTGATTTTTGGGTTGGTAACTGAGCTAGTTCTGTTATGTGCTTTTGACTGCTCTTGTGCAGACACGCACATTAAAGCCTTACATGTAGAAAAACAGGATCATCTAATAAGTACAATCAAATAGGTGGTAACAATGCAAGTCCATGTTAAGGTAAGTCATATTACCTGATAAAGCAATGTATCCAACATACTGATGCTGAAAACCCTGCCAGCAGCAAAGGGCAATCGAAACATAAATGCCAGATTAGATCCCTTCTCCCGCTCTTTCTGTTAAGGAATTAAAAAGTAGAAAATACTTTCAGTGCTGGTTTTGGAAGGACTCTAAAAACATCAAACTGATAATACCTTGAAAGAGTTCAAAAGCGTAAAATCCTTTTACTCTGAATATAGTTTCTGTCTATAAGTATGTAGCATCTTTCTTCAGTACTTACCATTTTTCAGGTTGAATGGCTTTTTCTAATGCATATGTTGTTTCTGAGATCACATCTGAAACTGCATGAGTGTATTCTACCAGATCATTTTAAAAATGGTTGGGGGATTTCAGCTGTATTTAGAACAAAGTTCTTGTTATTCCTGCTACAATTCCAGCTCCAGAAAGTCTACTATGTACCGAAAGATGAAACATGAACAGTTTCTAATGCAAAAGGGAAGAAATGGTATTTCAGTGAATGTGAGGATGTGAGAGGAGATCAGACATGAACTGGGGTGGAAACTTCTTGCTGTGATGCTTCTAGGAAATAGGTGCTGAAAAACATTAACTACAAGTATGCCTTTTTCTTATCACATTTCACTTGCAGAGGAATAACACCACAATGTCCTTCCTTGATGTTGTCAAACTGTCATAGTAATGAAAATATCCCATACAGTTACATGGAGTTGTATACAGAATGTTCAATTTCAGTGAATTGCAATTAAAACTGCATTATAATAAAAGCGGTGTATGTTTTAAGTGTTTAGTTAATTAAAATATTTTCCATGTTAATTGCCTGTGGCAGCCTCTTAAAAAGCTGCTTTAGCTCTAAGTATTCAGTTTCCAAAAATCTCCTTACCTTTTCTAATTTGGATAGAGCAAGAGAATAGCAGTCTTTGGCTCTGAACTGCATGAATCTCATATTGGCTGGGTGAGTTAGTTCTGTGATAATGCTTAGGCTTGAGAACAACCTGTGTTTTGAAAGAATGTAACAGTTAAACCTCTAACAATTCACAAATATAAGGCTCTACACAATGCTATAGCTTGTGCTCATGTCCATGCTTTCAATGAAGTGCCTGAAACCTGTGGTGGTTTTTGGCACAATGAAATGCTGGTATAACAGGGGAAACTACAGAACATTCTCTGTAGAATTCACAAAGAAGCAAGCATAAATTCAAAGGCCGATCTTACAAAATATTTTGATGCTTGAAAGGAACTGCTTAATTTCACTACCAGAGGTATTATTTTATAACTTCTAAAATGACAGAAATCTGTAGGCAACAATAAAAAAATGCAAAACTATGTGGCCTGCAATGTGAGGGTGTTGGTGTTTTTTCCTTTTTTTGAGTTCTTTTTGTATGCTTTGTGTCCAGAGACTGAGCAATATAGATGAAAATTGACAGTTTTTGGGAGATCCTGAGAAAATGTATATGTATGTATGCTTATGTTCTCACTTTGAAATACTTACATATGCGAACTATTTAAGAGTTAACTCTAATTCAGGCTTACAATAAAACAAGCAAAAAAACCAAAACAAAACACACAGTGAAGAAAGTTTAACTTGAATCTGGCTGAATTATACAGATTTCTATGAAGTGGATCAAAGAACCCTCTCAAGTCCTCAGGGCTCTAAGAATGAGAAAGGAATTCGTAGTTTATGCTAGGGTAAGTGTCAGGAGGATGGGGTCAGGCTCCTTTCGGTGGTGCGCAGTGACGGGACGAGGGGCAGTGGCTGCAAGTTGGAGCATAGGAAGTTCCATGTAAACACAACAAAATGTTTTTCCCAGTTCAGGTGCCAGAGCACTGGAACAGACTGCCCAGAGAGGTTGTGGAGTCTCCTTCTATGGAGAGATTCTGGACGCATTTCTGTGTGACCTGGTGTAGGGAATCCTGCTGTGGCAGGGGGGTTGGACTAGATGATCTTTTGAGGTCCCTTCCAACTCCTAACATTCTGTGATTCTGATTATATAATGATAGAAACGCTAGCACTCATATGTTAGCTGTTATCATGTCCCTGAGAATAACCAAATACTAAATGTGATCATATAAGGAAAAATGAACTTGGCAAAGGGTGAGAATGTAAATCGCTCAACAAAGACCATCTGTGTCTACTGTAGTTTAAAAGTCATAGGCCACAGTCAGGAATTTCTGTACCCTTTCAGGTCTTACAATCAAACTGATACAAACTGAGTGCTGCGGTATTGTTATACAAAGTCTACTTATATCCTACTAAAGATGGAGCCTTTAGGGAATGTTGTCTATTTATATAGACTTGTACAGATTACAGCCACACCCTTGGGTGTAAGCCACACTGCCCACAAGCTTTCAGCAACAGAGCAGGCTACTTCTGTCTAAAGATGCTAATTTTCTATCCTGTTCTTATTAAAAAAAAAAAAAAGGACTGGATGGGGGAGAGAATCCTAATCAGTCTGATGGGAGACAGGCTACTGTTGAACTGATCTAGGAGTCAGACAAGTAAGAGTGTATTTTTTTTTTTTTGGTTCAGGAAGATTGAATGCTAAGAAAACAACATAGTGCCATTATAACACCTCATTTAGTTTATCTGTAGCTGTTGTTGGCAGGTACCAGCCAAACTATTGACTTGTTAGGTGTACTACTGTCAATAGGCTTCTTGCAGTATTTGAAACATAGCCTTGAGGATGTTAGCTAATAAAAAGGTAAAAACAGGGCCTCCCAAACACCAACATTTAAACCCTTTAATTTATAGAAAGCAAGAGTAAATATAAACCCTCTTTCTAGTACAGACTACTGCCTGAGGAAAGCCACTATTTTTCTGAGATGAACTCATAACTGTCAACAGGGACTCAATGGTTCACTTCATCTTTCACATTAAAAAGTGAAAAGCATCTCCAGAACACAGTCCAAAACTAGTAATTTCTCCTTGTACTTTTAAAGTAGACTAACTTGTTCTTTCCTGTCCAAAGGATTAAAGATCTCCTTTTTAGCATGACCCTTTGAGTCATACTTCTTTACTCTTTTTAATTATAATTAAGTCAGATAAGCTAGTGTTGTGTCATAGTTTTAAATAGTGTGGAACAGTTTCTGCCCTTTAAGGTGCTAATAGCCCTGTGTGTCTGTCTTCTAATGTGTGGGGTCACACACACTTTTCTGGCAAAACAAGATTATTAATTTATGTAAATCAGAGACTAATGTCAGAACAGGTATATTAGAACTGGCAACCTAGGCCAAACAGTACTGCTGTCCACTTAATATCACTTCAGGCTAGTCCACAACCCTGAAACACAGAATCACAGAATGTAGGAGTTGGAAGGGACCTCAAAAGGTCATAGAGTCCAACTCCCCTGCCAGAGCAGGATTCCCTAGAGTAGGTCACACAGAAATGCATCACATATTAGGTCATACATAAAATCATAGAATTGTCAGAGGTGGAAGGGACCTTAAAGGTCATTTAGTTCCAACCCCCCTGCCTGGCAGGGACACCTTCCTCACTAGAGTAGGCTGCCCAGAGCCCCATCCAGTCTTGCCTTAAAAACTTCCAGGGATGGGGTTTCCACAACTTCTCTGGGAAACCTGTTCCAGTGTCTCACCACCCTAACAGTGAAGAACTTCCTCCTAATGTCCTTCCTAAATCTACCCTCTAATTTACATCCATTCCCACTAGTCCTTTAACATAAGTTAAAGCTGCCATCTAGTTGTAAGCATTGTGCAAGACAACTGAATGACAAATTCTAGCTGGATACCTATAGTGTGGTTTACTGGTAGGATCTCTTTTTTTTATTTATTATTTTACAAAGTAGAACATAACTATGGGAAAAAGCAACTCCTACTTTGTCAGTTTTTTATTGTTCAACTTATTTTTCTGTTTTGTATTTGGAGGTAAAAGGTATTTTTGAAAAATTTAAGTGTTGTATTTCCAAATCTCAGTGAGCTACTCTAGCACAGTGTGGTTAAATGACTTAAATGATGCACAGATTAAGTTCAATTATAGTTCCTAATTTCAATTTAGGTGTGATTATGAAACACACCTGTGCTGGCATTGGGTACAAATTCAAAAACTCAGAAGAAGACAGAGCTGTTTCTCAAGCCATAGATTTTGCTTCTTTTGAGCACAAAAAAACCCCTTTCCACTGAAATACTTGTGTTTTAATGAGCTCAGTTTTCTAAAACACCAACAGACTTTTACAATGCACCCCTCTCCAGTTGTATGTGGAAGGCTTGACACGAAAAAAGGGCAGCAATATTGTATGATACTGAACCTTCTAGGGAAGGACTTCTTTTTGTCCAAGACTTATTAAAATGAAAATCAGGAAGTGTTAGGCTGAAGCCCCAAGTAAGGGAGGTATTTCATACTTGACTGTATAGTGTGGTTTGTTTTGGGGGGAGGATGGGGATCTGAGTGTGTAAGATAGGGGGTGTGTGTTTGGTTTCTTGTTTTGATTTTTAAGCAAGTAATTTTTTTTTTTTGTTTAAAGGGACATAGATCTTAGTACTTGTAGAAACAAAATATTTAACACAGTGAGGCTTTAGTCAGGAGAAGCTCTCAAAAGAACAGGAAAACCGTTTGTTTAGCTCTTCATCACAGCGCTACCTTCTCAGCCTCTTTACTAGACTGATCATTTTTTCACTTTGTATTCAGCTAGTATGGTTTTGTCATATGTAGTGTTGCATACGTGTGCCTAAATCCCAAGGCTTTTGTTCAAAACTGAAAGTTCAAACTGTGAACACGTACTCCTAAATTCATAGTGATGCACTGCTTACCTTTTAGGAAGATCTGCTTTTCAAACCAGGCTTTAGCATCACTGTGGAGACTGCTCCACTAAATAAAAATTTCTTCTATCAACTATCTTTGGTTCTAAGTTTCCAAGAGTATTTTTCTTTTCCTTCCTGACTTTTAAAATTATCATGCAGTTATGGGATGCATAGAAGTTCATCTGAGATTTCAGAAGAGTACTTCAGTACTCTGAGTTTATTGCTAAGCAGGGTAGGAAGAGGTTTGCCCATGTAAGACACAAAGTCATATAAGGGAAGAAAGAATAAAAAAAATTTATCTGAGTACAAAAAGCATAAATTATTTAATGAAGATGTGTAGATAGATTTCAAAAATATCTTACCTAAAGAGGGTTTGAACATTTACAATAGTCTTAGCATCTGCCATGTAGTCTTCCTCAGCACTCATTGTACTTTCTTTGTCCACCACCACCATATTAGCTGCAAAGGTGACCCCACATCTTAATAAGTCATCTAGGCTTTTGTGAAGAGAAAGAAGGAAAAAGAAACAAGCAACTTAAATATGCAGCACTTAAAAGTTTACAGATGGTTGGAATTTGTTTATCACAGGCTGAGGTGCTGGTTCCCTTTATCTCCATGTACATTTAAGTTCCAATATAATCTATGTCAGGTATATCATCTCCATTAATTGATAACATAGAATAGAAATAATTTTCATTGAAGTAATACAGAATGCATTTCAAAAGTAAGCCTTTAACAGTTACTTAGGAAGACAGCATGTCCTTACTGCAACAAATTGCTTCATTACAGTTACTTTTGGCAATAAATGGATGAAAATAAATTCTTTGGGCTGCTCTTTTCCCACAGTTATATTTTTGTTTCAAACTGCTAATAAAGGCTGTTTCAGGACATCTAATACATTCTTCTTTTAGGTTAATCTATGAGTTGGAGTGTTCCCATAACACTTTTTAGGAGCACCTATACATCAGTAAAACTGCATTCTGCTGGATAATGTTACCTGTGAAGTCTGATCATAGAGAATACTCCCAGCCAAGCAGTTACATGCCTTGTAGCTTTCTTTCCAAAATGAAGCACCTTTGTTGTTTCAACAATAGTGTTTTCCATAGAAACTAAGCACTTTTCAGAAAGTTTAAAAAAGAATTTTGCTGTAATGATAAAGACTGCTAGGAGCCTTGAGTGGTTTTCTCTTTAAGATAATGAAATTTTATGCCAGGTGACCAAATAACAAATATAAGTGGTACTTTGGGACTGTATTCCATACCCATTAAATAAGAAATGAAACTGCGTATTTCCCATTGTAGCTCTTAGCTAAAGATTATCAGCCTCTGTTATTTCTGCATGAGTTAAACACATGTTTAGGAAAACACAGGGGAAAAGTATGAACTATATTTTTTTTGTCCTATTATTGATGAAAACAGATGTTAAAAAAACATTTCAAAATGATTCATTATTGAAGCAGAAATTAAAGAGATTGTACAGAAAAGATGGAGAAGTTCATGCTAGCATTACTGTGAACTGTAGAATTCTGTACACTCACTAATTTCAAAGCATGCACACATTCTTTTTTTTTCACTCAGTTTTAGAAACAGCAAAATATCTTTGGGATATGGTCATTTCCTTTTTTGATATAAACTTAGTAAATTTAATTAAAGTTTAATTTCCCATGTTAATAAAAACAGGCTAACATTTTTGTGTTATTAATTATCTTGGATTACTTTCAGTTAATTCAATTATTCTGCTGGTATGAATTCTATTTATAATTGTGGTGGAATTTAGAGTTAAGAAAGCAGTAGATATTAAGAACCTGAGATACTTCTTTCCTTTAGAGGAAGAAATGTAGAAAATTTAAAAACATTTCTGTAGATTCTTTGCAAATCTCACAATGGCTACTGTATCACCCAACATAACTCTGTAACTGAATCACCACTGTAAGTATTTTTAAAGCCCTTGTTAACAACAGGTTGAGATAGAGAAATGCTGGAACTCCAGAATTCTCATTATAAAAAATAGATTTTGTAAATTCAGGGCAGGAAATAGGTTTTTTTGACTTCTGCTTGAGAAATGAGTATTAGGGCATGTAGCCCCAGCTTAAAAATAACTGTGTGGTGAAGCAAACCATTATCTTCTACTAAGTAGACACATTACACATTGGATTTTACTAAAAATCTAATGAGCCCTTGGGTCCTCTTGTTTCTGCCTGATTTTTACATTAATTCTATGTTGCTATACCTAGATATGCAAATCAGAGGTGAAGACAGAAATGTAGGAGTGAGTGATATGTTACGTTGTAGAAGATGAAGATTGCTGGACACATGCAAGACTGTTAATACTGTCTAAATTCTGTAGCTATCTTTACCAAACCCTAGTTAGAAAATTCAAACAAATTATAACTAAGTATATAATGACAGCAGAATTAGAGCTATAATCTGGCAGTTTGTAGAAACATACTAATGCCCCGAAATAAGCATTAATCTTATGTTTTGAAGATACTGTGTTCCCTGTCATACTTTTCACTAATAATATCCCTTTTAAGTCAGAAATTTGAAATCCCAAATTATACAATACAGACACAAACCATGCATGCAAAAAGATTATCTTCAAATACAACAGACATTTAAACATGCAGTGACAATACACACAACAAACCACCGAGCACTATGATGTTAAGTTTTCTAACAGTTAGTTCACCTACTTGTCGATAGAGCCCACCATGTAGTAAACCATGGGAAACCAACAGATTGCATCCAGAAAATGCATATCTGGCCTAAGCAGCAGATGGGATTACAAAATGAAACATAGTATCACAACAGCAGCATCTCTTCTAAAATAGTTCAACAAACTGGTAGCATTTTTTAAAGAAATAACTTGTTTTCTAAGCTTTGGCAGTATAATACCACTTTAAACAGAAAATAGGTTTGCAGAAAGCTGTGAATCAACAGTTTGTTGTGATCATAAAGACTGATCAGGATTAACATGCTTATATTAATAAAAGCACCTCTTAAATCAGAAATTTTATGGCACAGTACAATTTCAAATATAAGACTGAATGACTGATGTCAAAGACACACTACATAGTTATACACCAATGCATGACTTAGGAGTACTTAAAATATGCAGGAGAATTTTCAATTAAAATTTGAAGTGGAAACCAAACCACCGTCTGGTTTATATGCCAACAGCCCCATTCAAGTCAATGACAGAATCTCAGATGAAACCTCATTTTTAAAATCGAATGTAGCAGATACTCTATTTTATTGCAATGGTTTTTAAATAAAAATTTTACTATTTTTCTTNATGTTACCTGTGAAGTCTGATCATAGAGAATACTCCCAGCCAAGCAGTTACATGCCTTGTAGCTTTCTTTCCAAAATGAAGCACCTTTGTTGTTTCAACAATAGTGTTTTCCATAGAAACTAAGCACTTTTCAGAAAGTTTAAAAAAGAATTTTGCTGTAATGATAAAGACTGCTAGGAGCCTTGAGTGGTTTTCTCTTTAAGATAATGAAATTTTATGCCAGGTGACCAAATAACAAATATAAGTGGTACTTTGGGACTGTATTCCATACCCATTAAATAAGAAATGAAACTGCGTATTTCCCATTGTAGCTCTTAGCTAAAGATTATCAGCCTCTGTTATTTCTGCATGAGTTAAACACATGTTTAGGAAAACACAGGGGAAAAGTATGAACTATATTTTTTTTGTCCTATTATTGATGAAAACAGATGTTAAAAAAACATTTCAAAATGATTCATTATTGAAGCAGAAATTAAAGAGATTGTACAGAAAAGATGGAGAAGTTCATGCTAGCATTACTGTGAACTGTAGAATTCTGTACACTCACTAATTTCAAAGCATGCGCACATTCTTTTTTTTTCACTCAGTTTTAGAAACAGCAAAATATCTTTGGGATATGGTCATTTCCTTTTTTGATATAAACTTAGTAAATTTAATTAAAGTTTAATTTCCCATGTTAATAAAAACAGGCTAACATTTTTGTGTTATTAATTATCTTGGATTACTTTCAGTTAATTCAATTATTCTGCTGGTATGAATTCTATTTATAATTGTGGTGGAATTTAGAGTTAAGAAAGCAGTAGATATTAAGAACCTGAGATACTTCTTTCCTTTAGAGGAAGAAATGTAGAAAATTTAAAAACATTTCTGTAGATTCTTTGCAAATCTCACAATGGCTACTGTATCACCCAACATAACTCTGTAACTGAATCACCACTGTAAGTATTTTTAAAGCCCTTGTTAACAACAGGTTGAGATAGAGAAATGCTGGAACTCCAGAATTCTCATTATAAAAAATAGATTTTGTAAATTCAGGGCAGGAAATAGGTTTTTTTGACTTCTGCTTGAGAAATGAGTATTAGGGCATGTAGCCCCAGCTTAAAAATAACTGTGTGGTGAAGCAAACCATTATCTTCTACTAAGTAGACACATTACACATTGGATTTTACTAAAAATCTAATGAGCCCTTGGGTCCTCTTGTTTCTGCCTGATTTTTACATTAATTCTATGTTGCTATACCTAGATATGCAAATCAGAGGTGAAGACAGAAATGTAGGAGTGAGTGATATGTTACGTTGTAGAAGATGAAGATTGCTGGACACATGCAAGACTGTTAATACTGTCTAAATTCTGTAGCTATCTTTACCAAACCCTAGTTAGAAAATTCAAACAAATTATAACTAAGTATATAATGACAGCAGAATTAGAGCTATAATCTGGCAGTTTGTAGAAACATACTAATGCCCCGAAATAAGCATTAATCTTATGTTTTGAAGATACTGTGTTCCCTGTCATACTTTTCACTAATAATATCCCTTTTAAGTCAGAAATTTGAAATCCCAAATTATACAATACAGACACAAACCATGCATGCAAAAAGATTATCTTCAAATACAACAGACATTTAAACATGCAGTGACAATACACACAACAAACCACCGAGCACTATGATGTTAAGTTTTCTAACAGTTAGTTCACCTACTTGTCGATAGAGCCCACCATGTAGTAAACCATGGGAAACCAACAGATTGCATCCAGAAAATGCATATCTGGCCTAAGCAGCAGATGGGATTACAAAATGAAACATAGTATCACAACAGCAGCATCTCTTCTAAAATAGTTCAACAAACTGGTAGCATTTTTTAAAGAAATAACTTGTTTTCTAAGCTTTGGCAGTATAATACCACTTTAAACAGAAAATAGGTTTGCAGAAAGCTGTGAATCAACAGTTTGTTGTGATCATAAAGACTGATCAGGATTAACATGCTTATATTAATAAAAGCACCTCTTAAATCAGAAATTTTATGGCACAGTACAATTTCAAATATAAGACTGAATGACTGATGTCAAAGACACACTACATAGTTATACACCAATGCATGACTTAGGAGTACTTAAAATATGCAGGAGAATTTTCAATTAAAATTTGAAGTGGAAACCAAACCACCGTCTGGTTTATATGCCAACAGCCCCATTCAAGTCAATGACAGAATCTCAGATGAAACCTCATTTTTAAAATCGAATGTAGCAGATACTCTATTTTATTGCAATGGTTTTTAAATAAAAATTTTACTATTTTTCTTGTTATGTAACAAGAAACATCTGGACATCAAAATACATGTGATGTGTAGCTATTAGAATAAGCATACTGTAATAAACTGTTTTGATAAATAGAGAAAAGTGGAATATAACAACAAGGCATAGATATGTTCCTTGAAGATGACATAACTCCTGAGTCCAGTAAATTAAACTACAAAATTCCAATTGACTTGAATGGTTGCCTGAGTTCCAGCTCATGCACGCATGAAAAGCATGCTGGCTTTTCAGCTAGCTTCTGTAGTCCTAATGCTATGGAGAGAGTTAGCAACTACTGCTTTTACTTTACACTGATAAAAACGTGAGTTTAGCTATAAATGTTCCAAGAGCATTAGTTTGTAAACTCGGGCACTGTGCTGGAGAACAAGCACTAGAGGGCACTGCATGTTCATATCGTTAATCTTAAAGTCACATATCAGAAGTCCTTTAGCCCAATTTAGCCTTTTACCAATTTGTTTAATTCACTTCATGCCATAATATGAACATGAAAAAGCTTCAGTTTTGCAAACACAGGTGTATACAGCTTCACTACAAAGCTGTCTGCAGCAAAAGAGGGACACTTCACAGCAGCTCTTTAATGAATCACTTAAACTAGAACATATATTTGTAAAGGGAAGTGTCAGCCTGGTACCAGAAACGATAGGAAACTTCTGCTGCTGTCGTTTCTTTGAGTCATAGTCTGATCTGCTTTTGTGTATACAGTTCACCTCCATTTTTGTGTCTTCCAAATTGTTTTTGAGTACTTGAGCTGTACCAAAGGGGGGGGGGAAGTCTCATTTATTGTCAGATTATAAATGAATCAGTCTTGACAGACAAGAATTTGTCCAAAATTTGAACAACTAATGCAATTAAGGCTACAAATTCTAGTGATCTCCTTATTGTTGTAGTAACAACAATATTGCAGGTTTTCATTTTCTTCCATGATTTACAAAATAGTAGACAATGGGTGGGGGTCCTCCTGGCTTAAAGAACTGTTTATTTTAGAGTCTAAAATTATTAAAAATACACCTAGCTGGTCCAGACCACTAAGTGCCTTGTGTTAAGTAGGTTAGTGTTGCCCGAAGTACTGTCAGGTGGATGTGAAACTGTTACATAGTTTGCTTTTTACAGTGTTTATGAACTTATTTAATTTTACCAGTGATAGTCACATTATTTTGGGAAATACTTAGCTGAAAGATTGGCCAAGAAGGATAGTTCACCGTGGCCATTTACAGTCAGTAAAAAGTCAATTTTAGTCTATGATAGTGAACATAGAGTATTATTTTTGTCACCAACTTTTCTCAAAGATAAGTGTGCCATAATGTTTTTGATTTTAAGTTGCCCATGTGAAGAATGATCATCTCTTGAAGTAATGGTAAAGTAACTTTAAAATGTATAACAAGAAAAAAATAATAATAAAGTTTTCCTTACGGGTTATCCAGGAGTAACACAATGGGATTTAGCTCTTTCTTTGGGCGGTAATAAGCTCTCAGAGGAACAATAAAGTTATATAAGCCATTTCCAGCAGTTTCTGCTGCAACTATAATCAATTTATTTTTGAATCCATAGGCTTTTGCATCTTCATAGTAGTTATGCTGGCATCCCTAAAATAGAAAAAAGAGGCAGGTTCAGTGGATATATGAAGAGTTTTAGCTGCAACAATAAAGGGCTTTATGATTAGGAATAGAAAACTGTATCAGATGATCTAATACTGACCTGATTAGAGACAAATGTTTGGTGATAACAAGGGTGAAAAAATATACTATAGCTTAGTAAGTGCTAAGAAAACCTCATATCTAAGCAGAAACTAGAATTAAATCTGTTCAGATGGAAGAGACAAATAAGAATGCAGTTTATCCAGCAACAGAAACTCCTTTTACCTTATCTAGTCTCAGACAACAGAAGGGCACTTTTTCATGCAGAAGATGACAAAATGTGGGAGAGCTTCCAATATATGGAGAATAAGGAGGATAGCCTTTGACATACCTAGGAGAACAGAACAAACTTTTTACAGTATAGCAAATAACTGAAACACAGTTGACTATACAACTATTTTATGAGATGTAAATGTATATCTAAGTTTTGCAGTTATGTGTAGACCAGCAGAGTCAAGTACATGAAATGAACTGTTTAATAACCATCAAAGGAAGATATTTTGTACCTTTAACAAATTCAATTTATTTTAAGTGAAAGCTATCGTGCTTTTGTGGATTAAAGGAATTTTGCTTGTGGTTTTATTTTTGGTATAGGCATCTTTGAAAATAGGCTGATATATCCTAATGTGCTGTCCTAGCCTTTTCAAAGCATGTACTGCAAACTTCTAAGGAAGGAAAGAAAATGGAAATAATTTTGGTACTTATGCTCTTCCTTCTCCTTTTTTCTTTCAAACACTTAAAACAAGAAGGTAATGACCTTGTTGTTCTTGTTAACAACATACTTTCAACACGGTTGGAATAAATTTTGAGTAGCAAATCCTCTTGTTGATGAGATTAATTTTCTAATTGGCCTCAGTTTTTAATATGAGGTCTTTTAAATCCTAGTATTTCTGCAGATTTAAGTTCTATTATTTTTTTTACTGGAGCTTTATAATCTTCAATGGGGCTTCTCATGCTTGCCACTGTTGGAGATGGGAAACTGTGCTAAGTGAGCCACTGGCTTAATTGTGTATTTCAGTTTTAACACCCTTGTCAGCAGTCCCAATAAACATAATTGCTTATCTACAAGGCAGTTACAGGATTGAGTCTTATGGTTTTATGTAAGTAATGCATCATTACTTTCAGTAACATGCTAACAAGTATTCTAAATTGGATGTAGCAATTTTGTCTCATACTGCTTTTTTTATCATTCTTAAATTCTGAAGTTAGACACCCAGCTTCTGTGTTCAACAAGCCTGTAAGAATGATCTGATTATCACTACGTTCTCAGAAGTATTTATTTGTTTACAAACTAGTTGAGTCCTGTTTTTACAATTATAGAATGTAAGAAAAATGGTCATAAAAATGCTATAAAAAATGCAATACACAACTAGATCTTTATAACTGAGTACAGAAAATCTTCAACAGATAGAAAAGTTAATTGGTTTTGGTTTTTTGGGTTTTTTTTATTTCAAAATAGGCATAACAGCATTTTGCTAACAGGCAACAGCATTTCATCAAAGTGATTAAGTGCATAATTGGCCTTTATTTGTCCTGCTTGCTACAGCTGCTTGGATTGATCTGCATGTTAAAAAACCCGTAGTTTATAAGCAATATTACATACTCTAAGCCTGTAGAGACTTCATCATCTGATGGGGTGGTTTCATCTTCTGACTGGTCACTTAGCAGATCACATGTCTGAAGTGAGGACGAGTCTGCCACCTCCAAAACAGGAGCTATACTGGGCCGTCTGCCCTCTTTGCCTCCTTCGGAAGGAAGAGCTAGTGTAGGTCCACTGGATGTTTGGCATCCTGTCTCTTGTAAATCAATAGCCACTGTCCCTAAAGTAGCATTGAAAGCGTTTTCTCAGTGTGGTTGTCAGAACAGTTGAATAAGATTCTCATATTTAGTGGTGATTACCTGACTACAAGGCCAAAGACTGAAAGGAATACTGTACTGACTTTGTTTATTATTTAAACTATATCTGAGAGGAAGCCTTTCCCTGAAAAGTAGCACTTTTTCTGACCAGTAATATATATTTTCTTTTTAACCACTTTTTTAAGTCATGCCTGATATATTAATCCACATTTACATACATCAACGATCTGTAGGTTTTTCTTGAGCAAAGGCATTTTTTAATTAAAGAAGCTTATGAAAAATTATTACAAACAAGCAGTTATGAGTGACAAATAAATTATCGATATGATCTTCCCAGTTGTTTTGTTTTGCTTTGCATACATGCATACACTTTATTTCCTTTTCTATACAATAGTGTTTTGTATGTTTTTTTAACTTACCCATGCTGGCTATTATACTGTGTACAGGTAACCTAGAAGCTCCATGATAAGATAATTTTGATTCATGTTTTTTTCTATGTTTTTCTTGCTTCTTAAAAGCAGAATTCTCTTCTTTGGTGATATTTATATAAAAGCATATATCTGTAGAACTCATGATATATCGAGGACCTGGATTCAGCAAAATGTTTTTGTTATCTTCCTTTCTAACACCAATCAGACAGACTCCAAACCTTAATTAGAAAAGGAAAGGCATGTTTCATTTTGCATAGTCTTTTATATACCAGAATTTCCACTGTCAAAAATGAACCTCCAGTATATTTTTATATTTTGCAGAATATGAACAGTTGCAGATTTTTAGTTAACAAATATGTCTGAAAAATGTTGTCTCCTAAATAGCAGTTTTTATGAGCACATGAATCCCTATGCATTTGAATCTAGAGTTTTTCTTAATCCCCATAATATTCTGCTAATACTGTTCCAGTTGTTTGTTGTTTTGTTGGTTTTTTTCTATCAGATGAATAGCCTCTTCTGGGACAATATTAGTAGAAGAATGCATATATAATATGAAAAAGTATCAATCATGGTAAATTGTTCCATTATTCATAGGTAATGGAAACAACTTTCAGCATTCACTCCTAGGAAGGTATTTGTTTAGTGACAGAAAACAAAGAAAGAGGAAAAAAAAAATCTTTCAGTTAAGTATAAGGGTTTGATATATATTCGTTTTGTATATATAGGAATATACATGATTTGCATTTAGATTGTATGTTCACCTTACAGAGCATCACTGAATAAGTGATCTATGATCTGGAACTTAAAGAAGATATGTTAGCATCTAAAGGATGGTTTTGTTTTGAACAATTACCAAAAAGTAGGAGGTACCACCTTTAGATTGAACATTTTGCATAAAATGACCAAAAAAGAAACCCAATTTCCAGCTGACTCCTAAATAAAGAAAATAATATGCTGACCCCCTTTCACCCACCTTTTTCTAGGTTGTTTTGGACATGGAAAGGGACTGGTGTTATCACATAATCTCTTAAGATACTATTTTTTTTCCGGTTGTCAGGCTTATCCTATATATCCTTTACATTCTATCCTCTCAGACTGAACTGGCCTATACAGACACAACATGAGCTTTTCCTTGACCAGTTGTAACTTACAGAAAAACGTCTATGAAGTATATTAGTGGCCAGAAATTTAAACCTAGAAACAGAGTAATGCATAATGCTGCACCTTTGAACGCAGAGCTACATTGCAGGCAAAACAATTAATCCTGTGCTTTAACTTTTAACTGTTGGTAGAAAAATAAACATACTTTTTATGTGCATGAAAGGAAGCATATGTGAAGCTTTTCCCCTCATACTCAGCAAAAAAAGTACTTTCTTCCAGGTTAATGTGGTACACTTCATTACCAGAGCATCTGCCATACATTTTCTGCCATTGGTCCGATGATTGCTGACTGTCCCTAAAACATGTACAGATAAACAGAGTAATTTAAAACTTGATGTAAAATTCTTATCAGAATAGTATTTCATGGCAATAGAAACTACAGATGTCTACTAAAAAAGTCTCACAGACTAATCTGAGAGAAATATTTGAGATCAAAGCTTGCTAATTCCATAAGTACAGAGATTACTTTAATGAATTAAAGAGCACTTTCTGCTAAGTAATAGGCATATAAGATTATGTACTTTAATATCAGGAGAGATATGCCTGAATTACTTTAAATTCAGACCATAATAAGTAGATTAATTGCAATTTAAAGATGACAGGTGAAATCAACAGGATGCTCATTCTATTCATAAAGGCAGTCTCTTTAGACACTCTGTGGCAGATTGTCTGGGTCCTGTTTGATGTAGGTGAAGCATCATTAAAAACAACTCATGTCGGAAACACCTAGTCTCTTTTGGACACGTTGTCTGTAAGAAAGATTTGTTTGGGGTTTTTCCTGCATTTGCTTATTGGTTATATTCTGCATTTGCAGTATAAACATTTTTAGTCATTATGTTTCATATGTAATGACAAGTATACACCTTTTTCATTAGCCAAAAAAAAGTATTACTTTAGTGATATTAAACATATCACCCTTTACTATATGCAGCTAATGTTCTTAATCCAAGTGGACTGTAAGTGGAAATGTTCCAGACCTCAGCTAATACAAAAACTTGCAGCTGTGGTGCTTCTTCATACTTATTTATTCATATTCAGTATCTTAACACAATTTCTGGGGTTTTTTTTCAATTTACTATTCTGCACTCTCAGAGTAGGAATATTTTGCTTCAAGATGAAAATTTTTATTGCAGCATTATTAACAAACAGTGCACTAGGTATAGAATAGCAGAATTAGAAATGTAACTACAGAAGAAAAATTTTCAATTTTTTCCCCTTTTACCCCTAAAATAAAACATTCACCTGTTTAAAGTCTGCTTGGTTCCAGTTAGTTGTCTAAAAGCTTCCCATGGGGCTGTTCTGTAAAGATCAGTTTAATTGAAGTCAGAAAGGCTATTCACTTCACTTATTGAGAGGAATAATAACATTATAAGTAAGAATCAAGGTAGATTTTTGGTGTCTTACAGACTGAGGTTTTGCATTCCATAAACATCTGAGAAGACAATGGGATTATTTACATCTAGTTTGTTTAATTTGAAAAGCAGTATTAAGGACCAAACCCAGTTCACATAAATAGCAACAAACTTCTCCTTAATTCTGACAGCAAATTGCTCTGGCCAAGGTTGCTTAGTTGCTTTCCCCAGTCTCCTCACATAGTAATACCGCAATATATGGTGACTTTAATTTATGTACATGTGTATCTTTTTGTTTACTCTTTATGGTAGTATCATTCTAATTAGGATAATAGAGAATAATAATTTTTCCTGCCTTCCACTGCTATGTATTGCCTTGAACTTCCCATAATTTCCCAGTGTATTTCATGATTTTCAGAAATTACTTTGTATTAGTAAAGTGTCACACTATTTCTTAATAAATATAGGAAATAGATTCCCTATGGAATAGGTAGCACTTCATTTCTGCAACAAACAGTTGGGACAATGTTTATCTATGAACTGTCAATGAACTGTTTAATTCCATTAAAATGCAGGTCACAGGTTAAGATCATAACTTGATTCAGTTACCCAACATTAAGAAGCTAGAATTTGAAAGTGGCTGTATTTCCCCTTAAAGAATGACTTTTCATCAGAAAATGACAAAAAGCAAGAAATGTTCTGGTCAGTTGCTAGATAATCTCCTCTGTTTACACGTACCTCACATAATGTGTAAAAAGAAGAGCCATTCCTTGGGGAATAGAAAGGCATAGGTAATCATTTGGTTATCTGTGATAACAACTTGAACATTTCCAGTCACTATAGCGAAGTGTGAGCCAACAGATATGGGGCTGTGAATGGAAACCTGAATTAATGAAGAAAATCCTCCTAGTGACTTTGAATAGACTTTTAAAAGGATTATCCAAAGTTGGAAGCAGATGACTCAATGCAGTATCCCTGTAACTCAAGTGTGTTCTTTTTGTATAAGAAAGTCAGTACTGGTAAGGATTTAAAACTCAAGTCCCATCTAAAGTTTAATGCAGGTGCTGGTAGTAACAAGGATGATGAAAGGATAATCAAACAGGAAAGAATGTAAAGGAAAACAGTTCACTGTTAACACTGGAAGTCTATTTAACAAATACACATCATTATTTGGATCTAATTTAGCATTTAGTTTGAATATAAAGGCATGTATAGTTGATATAGCTGATGGAAAATTCTCTGCTAGTTGATATGAATACTGCTCTTCCTTCATGTAGATACAATAGAAATAACTGAAAAAGGTTCTGTATTCTGTGTATGTCAGAAAATGAAAGCTAGGCAGATGAAGAATGTATTTCACCATGATTCCCAGGAGGTCTGGAAACAGTGTTTTCTTGTCTTATTAACAGGTTCTAGGTCAGACAGTACTATTAAAGTATTGACATTTTTTTTCTCAGTAGAGAAAGTTCAAGCAATATTTCCAGTCTTCCTTATCCTAGGCACAGGGGAATACTACAAAAGCAATGCAGAAGGTTAAATAACTCTGCTTGTAAAGTATCAAGACATTACTGGGTCCATGGTTACTTGGAAAAAAAAATTCTCTAGACCCTCAAATGTATTCTTATCCAGTCTATATGCACATATTCCATTTCTACAGATCTATTTGGAGATTTACTCTTTAATACCTCTCTCTGCCCACAACATATTAATAATAACTTCTTATTCCAAGCATATAGCATAATGGAGATGTACAAGATGTGGTACAATTATTTTGGTAAATAGAGAGGTTCTATTGTGACTATGCAGTCTGTAGAGACACCGTAATTCTGTATCCCTTCCAGCAATGTGGTTATTATGTTACAAAACATCTCTTAATAGGTATTTTGTTTGTTTGCTTCGTAATGTACAGGCACTGAATAGCAAATAGTATTTTATATGTTAGCAGGAAAACATTTTTTTTTTTAAGTTCAACAAACAGGAATTTTTCTCTGTTTACAAAAACAGACTATCAAAACATAATAGGTATTCTTGGGTATTGGTATTCCTAAAGGGAACTGTGCAATAGATCCACAATTCAATCTAATAAATTCAAAATACAGATTTTTTCATATCTATTTAAACAACATAACTGTATGCAACAAACTGTTAAAATATTGGGGTGGGGAGCATTTCTGTATTTCTCTTTGGAATTATAACAGCTTGAGTAATATATCTTGCCATTTTTATTGTGCAGAAAGTTCCAATTTCTTTTTAAAAACTGTAGTTGCCTGGGAGTTCAGGGTAAGCTATTTTCCAAAGAATATCAGTTGTAACTTTCACAAGGTGGTGGGGGTTTTTATGGTAGTATATACTTACTGTCCCCTAGAGGTATGAACCAGCAGTGTTATTAACGTAGAGGTAGCTGGGCATATACAGTTTAGAGCTAGCATGGCATATTTGAATTCCTCTTCACAAACAACATGATCTGTTGAAAAAAAATGAGATTATTTAAATTGTTTAGTTGTTTTAGAAACATACTTTCCATTGAGAAGAATTATCTCTTTCTTTCCATGTCTAGGAAAATGGTGAAGATAGGGACAATCAAAGTTTTCCTCCAGATCTTAATCTTCCTCTTGAACCTCCAGAGCAACTGTCTATGATTTGCCTTATCTATGCTATCTGTCAGATTGCTTGAGTACAGTCAATTTTGCATCCAGTTCATACTTTCTGTCCTGCAGCTACATGCAGAGAGGATGCAATGGCTCTGCAAATCTCACCTGCACTATCTTGCTATCCTGGTTTTATCAGTAAGCCATGCAGCACAGTCTAGTTCATATCTTTTGCACCTTTTGCACTTTTGTATAAACTGGTACAGAGACTTTGGTAAGTTCCAAAGGGGAGGAACTGATGTATGAGAAACAAATAACCTTGTTTAAGTATGATTAGTTTAAACCCCTGAGCCACTTAACCCCATCTCTCTCTGTGTATAAGTAGTACTGTATGCTTCTGATGCAAATAAGACGACCAGGGGACCACTAACGAATAATGACTTAATTACTAACCAACAGCTGTCAACTTAGGCAGATTTTTGAAGAAGATACATACACTGTCACTTCTGAGCTGAGCCAAGCTAGCTTTGTGGAAAGCTTGCCAGCTTTGCACAAACCTGTAATAAAGAAATAACCTCCACCCTGTGTGTATAGGCTGCATACTGGGCAAAGATTCCACTTGAAGAGACAACATCATCAAGCACTATACAGAGACACAATTTTGTGATACTGCTGTGCAGCAGTGCAAATCGATTAGATTGGCAGCCCTGTTACTTGGCAGTGTTTGGGATTTTGCACTGCACTTCAGTGTGTGGTGTAAATTGACTAACATCTCCCCACAAACTGCTAACAGCACCTTACTGCCTCTTTGCAATTTAGGCAAGGGGTGTGGTGTTTTTTTATTTTTCCAGGATTTATTTATTTATTTATTTTTACTTCTTTGTATTCCTTTTATCTCAGTCCTTGTCTGGCTTTTGTAATCATAAAATTGTCCTTTGTTTTTGATAGTCCATAAAAGAAAGTATATCTGCACATCAGTACTTTCTGTGATGCAATACTATAAACATATCAATTGTTTTTCTATCGTTATATGGGACTTAGGAGAGGTGAAGCAAGAAGAGAAAGCAATAGAAGCATTCTGTCTAGTCATTTATATTGGCTTATATTTAAAACTGTAACATCTTCTGCACATGCTTTCAGTATTGTATGAATTATTATTCAACTTGGATGGCTAGGGCTTAAAATTCAGATCATAGTTAAATGTTCTCCAGTGCTGGTAATGGCATGAAAAGGAGCTAGAAATTACTCTTTAATGTCATCCATGTATACCTGACAGTATTAAAATAGATATAAGAAAAGATAAGCACAGTACCTACAACTTAATTAAACATCTTTTCAGTGTAGAAACTTAAAGGTTTTCTAAGGTCATGAAGGCATTTATTGCATACTAAGTACATTGTTGGTTTTTTTTCTGAATGTAACATTTGATTCAGTCTGTACTACTTTCAGTGGGAGCAGAATTTGCTTCTGAAGAATAGAATAATACAAGTATTACAGTTGATGATCAAAACATAAGCCACATGAAAATTGCTAAGTAAAAGTAAGCAAATAATCTTCCTCCCTAGATCTGAGCTGCTTACATACCTCCTCCACTTCTAGTTGCTCTAATGTATCATTAAAATCCTTAGAACCACCTCACCTTTCTACTACTTTTTAGACAGAATTTTTAGTACCGTATATCTGTAAGCATGTCACTTACTGAAAAGAAAGTGAGGGGCATATTTTGTATGCCTTCTCTATTCCTTTATTAAAAAAAAATTTAGAGGTTTTTCAGTAACAGAATCATTGACTACTGAAAGCAGAAATTCTTTCATTTTCTGAAGATCAAGGCTTATTTAAATGTCATAGGGAAGGAATTAATTTAGTTACATAAAGACACTGTCAAGTAGAGAACATAATGAGATTTTTCTTACCCTAGATATACTTCAGTTACAGCAATTAAAGATTTATTGCAGGAAATATTTCAGACAGAAATGTGTTCTTTTAGTTGACCATGTGCCATTAATAAATCTATTTGTACTTTAAACTGGAGATGTTGAGAGAATGAGGCATAGTCTACTGTTCAGATGGAATATCTGCATTCTCTTACCATTAGTCAGATGACAAAGATTTATGAACATGAGTACTGACTTCCTGATATTGAAGGAATGAGAGTTCTCTCTCTTTTTTAATTTCTATAGGATTTTGCCAAGTAACCTCCCCTTATTTTTTGTTTAGAATGTTATGTTATAGCTAATACTTTTGAAAATAGGAGCAAGAAAAAATATACAGGAGAATTATTTAATCAAATATAAGTTCTTATCTTGCACTTGATCCAGATAGCACATGCTGACCTAAATATTTATAAATGAAAATTAATAAATCATGTATGGTACAATACAAGTGAAAACTGTATCTCAGACTTAAATCTTCCGTATGCTTTATACTCTCTAACATATACGATGGACTTTTTAGATGGATTTTATGTAAAAATATGTTAACAGAATATAGCACAGAGCAAACAGAGACTGTTGTCTTACAATACTCATCTTAATCTCATATGTAAAAGATTCACACTGCGTTGTCAAATATTTTTATATCAGGTGCCATGGAGCTGGAGGTTCCATGTGAATACAAGAAAATGTTTCTCCCAGTGAGGGTGATAGAGCAGGGGAACAGACTGCCCAGAGAGGTTGTGGAGTCTCCTTCTCTGGAGATATTCTGGATGCACTTCTGTGTGACCTGTTCCAGGGAGTCCTGCTGTGGCAGGGGGGTTGGACTAGATGATCTTTCAAGGTCCCTTCTAACTCCTAACACGCTGTGATTTTGTGTCTGTTTCCACTCCTACTGTAGTCTTGGACTTTGTGTGAGCTCTTTATGCCCTACATGACTTTTATGCAACTGGAAAATAGGTATGTGAATATAACAACCTACCTACTTCAGAAGGGGTTTGAAACTTTTGAATTCTCAAAGGTATTTTGAGAACAGGAGGTTATTTATTATTCAGTAATCTAATTGCCATGATTAGAAACATTATAGCCACTTGACACATGAGGTGAGGTACTGTGGGTTTCTCCTCTTGGCTGGAAATGTTCTTGTTTTGGACCAGATCAGGTCAAGAATAACTTGCTCATTTCTCCAACTATTTGACAAATCACAGCTTTCTTATAATGTTACTGTGCTTTAGATTTACATTCACATTCAGGACTCTTATGGTGGAGCTGTGGCGAGGGTTATACAGAACTTCATCTGATGCATTCTCTTCACACACAAGCATTTGTTTAAGCATTGCAACAGGCTCCCCAGGGAAGTGATGCAGCCACCATCCCTTGAGGTGTCAAAAAACCCCATGTAGACATGGCACTTTGTGTCATGGTTTAGTAGCATGGTCGTGTTGGGTCAACAGTTGGACATGATGATCTTGGAGGTCTTTTCCAACCTTAATGATTCTATGATTCTTTGAAAGTGAGTAGGGAAGAAGCTGAATGACAGCTCTCCCACTCTTCAGATCTGTGACATCAGTCAGATCCTGTGAGAGCAGGTACTAGGATCAGCAAATTACTCATTCAGTGTGGCAGTAAACCAACAGAGGAAACTGCAGTTAACCTTGAGCTGAATACGAAATACATCAGTTTACCAAACAGAAGTATTTTGATTGCATTTATACTGAAGAAATAGTGCATTTAGAATTTCCAGAAGCTCTAGTTTCTGTTGATTAATATATTTTGACAGAAAACTTGTTGCTGTGATTCTCTCAACTAGATGTAGTAACACAATGTAGTGAGTTATGACTTCTGTAATCTTCCTGAAGATAAAACATAGCAAAAATACTGATTTATTTCTGCAGCATCAGCTGTATGGTAAGATGTCCTAGACTTGACACAGTTGTTCTGAGAATCCTTATTTTTGTCAGTTTGCTATGTTAACATGATCACTACCAGACCAGATAGAGAAAAATGACCATCCATTACCTCTAGGCTAATTTTTTTATCTGTAATTGGATAGATTAATCATCAGATGCATTCAGTATCCATTTTGGTGAATCTGAGCTATGTTCCTTTTGAATAAACTGCTGAAGGTTTAATATCAGACTTCACCACTCTGTGCTAATTCACTGGTGCATTCTGAGTAAAGAGAGAATGTCAAAATGTATCCCCAGTTCCTGGAATTGTGATTACACATAATTTCTGAATATTCAAGGTAAAGGCAAATTATTTATTTTCTAGCAAAGAGAAAAAAGCTATAAGTTCAGCTCAGAAAATATGCAGTTTACTCCAGTCTCTGAATTGTGAAAATATATTGATCTGCTGTGGACAGTCTTCACTTTATTTCATGTTTGTGCTGAAATGCATGCATTAAGGGTATGTGGCCTTTTGGACTCCTGTGTGTTGGAAGGAAAAGCAGGGAGATTAAGAAAACCATATGTAACTGCCAGTGAAGGAAAATGCAGTATTACAGAAAATAAAACTAGGCATGTCAAGGCATTTATATCTTGGAAGGAGATAAGGGGTAATCAAAGCATTTCAGCTCAAGATATAAGACAGTTCACAATGGTGATACAGTGCTTCCTTGCCCACCTGATAACTGTCCTGTTAGAGTGACTGTATATTCAGAGAGTGTTTACACTTGAACTTCCAAAGGAGTTTGCTGGGACAAACACTTAAGTCCTGTGCTTTTCAGATTCCACTGAAGAATCATATTCAAGCATAGAGAAATATTTCCACTGTATTAACAGAAGTGTAAGTTTTAAACACAGTGGTTAAAGTCCACTGTGAAAAATAATAGGGGAAAATGCAAGATGCAAAGGAGTGTCTGGCAACAGGTTAAGAAACAGAAAACTTGCCTTTCTGAAAGGTTGTATCACCTGGTGTAAAGTGGCTTCATTCTCTTGTTGTGATGACGAGTAAGTTCTCATACTCTCATTAAAGAAAGGAAGAATATAAGAGTTTTGTCTATCAGGTGGAAACAAATTGTATCAATTACTTGTCCTATATACTCTTTCTGAAGCCTAAGGCGAAAAATGTCCAGGATGCTGTTCTACCAGTAAACACAGTGGGTCTAAATTTCAGGAGTGTCTGGTGCAGTCTAGGACAACTGGTCAACCTAATATAAGGGACTGAGAAACTGGACTTCTAGTGTTTTATAAATTTTCAGTGTGGCTAGATGTTAAACTTTTGTTAGGAGGTCTTTCTGGAAATTTTTGTTTGTATTATTTTCTAATTTCAGCAGCTTTCTTTTTGACAGTTATAGTCTCTAAACCTGTGTAAAGAGAAAAAGGAAAAAAAAGAAATCCTATTACCGAATATTTCAGGTTCATAAAAATGCACAATATTGTTTTGGGAAACTTCTAGAAGGAAGGAGTCATTTTTTAAAGGAATATCAAATTTAAAAGAAGCTTTTGCATTAAGGCAGTAATAAAGCAGTCTTGAATCATAAGGAAAAGCACTTAGAATAATGTTCCATGCGGTGGTTATGCAAAATTTTATCTGTAAGCACTGTGGACAGGGCTATAGTCTGCACCCCCCTCTTGGGGGGACAGGTATTTATTTCAGAATGAAGGTGTGTTGGTTGAGATTAATAACCAGAGTCCTCTTAGGAAAATGTATGCAAACACATGTTCACATTGACTCTATTGGTGGCCTAGCCATTTGCAGTAAGCATCCAGCTGTGATGTTTATACCATGTTCATAAACTTGCTGAGTTTAAAATACTAAAGGCATTAAAAATTTCCTGTGCTTTTTATGAGTAAGATTAAATTAATCTTGAAGGAAGATTATTCTTTGCTTTTACTCTTGTGCAGAGAGAATGTGTGGAAATTGATGCAGTGATCCCTATAATCCATGTGAAATTCTTTGGGGATGTAAGATGCTATATAAATGGTCAGACTTACAATACAGTATTACTATAATTAATATTAGAGGGGGCTAATGAGGCACAAAATACATAGTCTCCTCAAGAACCTGAACAACTACAGAACATAAATGAAGGCAGTAAGATATCAGGTTGATTAAGCTCAGTTGAAGGGAATATTACAAAAAGAGGTTTGGTGGTTCTGTTGTTGTTTCTTAAAAAAAATTAAAATCCAAATTCTCAATCTCAGACTTAGAACAGATGAAAAATTACCTCTAAGTGTAGTTATATATAAGCTCCTGCAGAGACAAGCCTTTAAGAATAATGAAACTCTCCTAAAAACACAATTAGGAACACCAGTTTATCAGAGTCACTGATAAAGAAAGTGCCCATGGCTAGGGAGAAGAGATTGCTTGTGCTATGTAGTTTTAAGGGGTAGATGAAAAAGCACCATCATTCTTGTCACAGTCCAAGTCTTATTCCCTGCTGTGCCGTCTCATAGTTTGAGATTACACTTTTATAACTTCAGAACTGCTATTAATGCTTTTTTATTTTTTGTCAACCTAGTGGTAAATTCAGTAGCTTTTAAAATTACAGCTTTAACTGCTGCTCTGGAATTGTTCTGCACTGGAATTTACTTTTTCATCACATTCTGGGATGGTGTAGGCGACTAATATTTTTCCATGGAGTTTTTGGGGTTTTTTGAATTTTGCATGAATTGGCAATTTTTTCTTCCTTAAAATACCCTTCAAAAAATTGAATTTTCAAAATAACAGTTGAAAAGGAAAGCTTTGCTTCTACTTCATAGAGATATTTTTCTAGAGATAGTCAAAACGAGTTCATTATAAAAGTTTTGTGGTTTTGCATATAAGCATATATATGTCTATATGTACATATATATGTAGGTGTGTATGTGTTTAGACAGACAGACCTACCTACATGGTGCAGAGAAACAGTTTGTCAAATTAAAACTGGTTATCTCATCTTAGAGGATTTGTTTGGATTTCTTAACATCAATTTGCATTTCATGTCTTAGTTTCCAAGACATGCATTCTACTAGGTATAGAATTAAATTATATGTCTCCTTGAAAAACATTTGAAAGTAATTTGTATTGGTTTTCACACCACTTACTAAAAAACCAGTCCAATGGGAAGGTCAGTTTTTTCAGTTGTTTGTTGGACAAAATTTGGCCTTTTCTAAGCATATACCCTGTATTAACAGCATGTTTTAGTAGACAGAAATGATTTAAAGACATAGATATAGCAACCTGGAAACTTGCCTGGATCTGTAATTAAGGTGTAGGAGTAACAAATAATTCTACTTGTTGTATTATGTAATATAAAACTGTAAATATGCTTAAGTCCTTACTTATTAAGATTTCAGTGTAAAACATGACATTTTACTGTTGATAGGATGTATACCACCCATGTTATTTTACAATACTGCACTCTTAATCTACCTCTAATCAGTGAACATGCCTAGGGAGTCTCACTTTGCATTTGTTTATGAAACAAACTGCCAAATACTAATAAGTGTTTCAAATGGCTGAAATATTACACTCACCTGCAAACTTGATGTGGAATTTATTCTCAGGTTTCAGTATTTGGACATACAAAGGACAATTTGGAGCAAAATCTTTAACTGCCCATGCTCTTAAAATGGTTTGATGATCCTAGAATGAAGAGTATGAGGTGAAGAGAATTAAACACAAATAAACATGTTACCTTAGAAAAAGAACATCATCAGAATGGCTCCTTTGATGGAAACTCATTTTAAGACTATGTAAGACTATGCTGGTGTGGATGCTTACATAAATGTTATCTAAGTAGTAACATGCATATTAAATATTTTAAGACATAAATATATACACATGCACAGAAAATCCAGTAATTCTACAGACACACACAAGGTTGAGGTACTCTCAGTCTTCACTACCAAGGTCTATCAGGCCTCTGCTTTGAGGCAGGCTTCAAGTAGGAGGAGAATCACCAGCAGGGGATGAATTTAGAAAGTGATTGCTCTGGAGAACTCAATCCATATAAGCCCACAGGGCCAGATGGGTGCAGAAAGAGCAGGCCAATGTCCTTGTACAGTTGCTTCCTTATCTTTGAAGGGCTGACAACGGCGGAAGAGGTCTCTAACAATGGCAGAAAAGTTAATAGTTTCACCCATCTTCAAACAAAAGGATGATCTGCAGAGCTATACCTCTGGGCACATGAACGCTGTCTCTCAGACACCATTCCAGTAGATTTCCCAGCCTATTAGTTTTTGTACTTCTTACCACATGTCAAGAGGGAGTGAACTGCAGGATGAATACCACTATCACAGAAAAGTAAACTATGTGATAATACATCCACATATTGAATTTCATGAAATATGGCTGATGTATCAGCCATCAAGTTGGGTTTTGTTGATTTCAGAAGTGAAAAGGAATATTTGAGAGCTGCATGGAGGTAGCAAAGCTTGGGTCGAAATGCCCAGTCATGGAATTGGTGGTATTAAAAGATAAAATATAAAGAATGATTCATTATGTTTGCAGCATCAGCAACAAGAAAAGCTTTCAGACTCATGAACACGAGGGAGAATCTCTGCCTGGAACACAGCATAATTGACATTTTCAAACCATAATATTTTAATGTCAATTGAGACGTTAGCAAGTACTTTTTGTACAAGAAATAACAGAATGGAGTCATAAGGGGAAGACCTTTTGTGGATGATAAAATACATTATTTCACATTTGTTTAATTAACAGTTTCATAGATGTCACATAGATGGCTGTGTCCATTACGGGAATTTTAGAACTTGGATGTACCTTACTATAAGCATTCCTTGTACACAGTCACCTTTTCTTCACCTTTTCCATAGCATATGATGACTTCTCTTCCTTAGGTTTTTGGGGGTTTAGTTTTGTATCTAGTGGGTTTTTTTCATTTTGTCTTAAGGGAATTAAATGTCAACACACCTTAGAAACAGCAAATGGCCGGGTAACAGGATAGTTGGCAGTCAGACAGACATAATACAGGAGTAAGAGATTCAGGAGTGGATTTGTAACACATTTGAAAAACCTGTGCTGTTGAGGACATCACCTATTCCTTTTACACAAAAGATGTCAGGAGTCCCTTGCAGTGATGGTGTGGCTTCATTGCACAGGGTCTGATGTTGCCAACTTCCTCTCTTCGTTTCTATAGTAATCATTCACAGGCCACACTGGCTTGCAAAAGTAGTGAGAAAAGGCTGTTTCCTGTATGCCACGTGCATAGAAATATATCTTGTGTTCAATGAAATTTAGGTGAACTATTTTTTTTTCATTCTTGAGTATTACACATATGTGCTAAGATTAAATTTATTGAGGTCAACCAAAATTGTACCAGTAAATACAATTTTTGTTGTTTTTTTCAGACAAAGTTCACTCTTTGACCTTCTCAGGGTTAGATACTTTCTCTTCTCAATGTTGGATACTTTTGGTTGTTTTGTCTAAAAAGCCTGGTTTTGTCACAAGATGCAAGAATTGTTAAAAGTAAGATTGAAGAATGCTTATCCAAACCATTCAAATGACCCTGTTCTATAAAACAAAACAAAAAACCCAAAACCCCCACCAATGCACAAGAAAGCCCCAAGGCCAGAGAACTGTATGTTATAAAACTGAAGTTCAAAGCCCAACATAATTTTACATAATAGTATAGGAAAGGGAAAGACTCCTTAAAATTAAAATCTCTTGATGATTATTTGGCACACTTGCAGTTTTATCACTGTAAAATAGGTATTCCTTTCCATTTGCTAAGTCTCTTTTAGAAGCAGTCTACAAATACATTTATATAAAATGGATGCTTAAATGTCCTGCATGGCATAATAAGATCAACTCTATGTACTGTTTATACAATAACGTGGCATTATTCTTTAATTTTTCCCTCTTTTCACTTGGTATATACAAATGTTTGTGTACAAAAGCTGGTTATTTGTCTACAAGAGCTGGTTATTTAGGTTTCTGTGGGTTTTTTGCTCAGTTACTCTCCCAAATTTCACTCTGGAGAAGCACCCTAGGGAGAGAATTAAAAATACAGGTAGGCACCTTAAGTGATGTCTTAGATTTACTCTCTTCACATAGTATTGATGGCTCTCTGTTTTACGTATGTAGCAATTTCTAAACTACATAGCAGTACGTGCACATTTCTCCCAAGTAAAAAGGAGGTGTGTACGTACATGTTATAAACAGGGATAATTGAAACAAAATTATGCTTCTATTCACATTATAAAATAAATGCTTCCCTGGGAGATGAGGGGGAGGAGAAAAAAATAATTCTCCTCTGTGACCTTCCCATGCAAAGAATTGCAGTCAGTGATCACAACTTACCACTGATGCTGATGGTGATTAATATAGAGGTGATACGTAAGTACATGTATCGAAAGTTGGAAAGTGGATAGATATAACAGGAATGTATATAATCAGAACTCAAAGCAAGACCTTGATTTAATATATATCATATTATAATTCTGTTATTTTTTTTCTTGCCCCATGTCACTTGACAGTTATATCCTCCTATGCAACACATTTGTCTTGTGATGTATTAAGGCAGTGTAACTTAGATTACCAGTGTAAGTAGTGTCACACAACTTGATTAACAGAAGGGAAAAAAAATATAGGTGCAAGTTTGAACTCAACCATTCTCAATTTTCAGAAAGCATCAGAACAAAGCAGCAGAAGTGGTATTTCTTATATTTATATAGCCTATTAATGAGTTATTTATAGGACAATTCAAAAAAGACTTCTCTTCTTGGATTAAATAATCAGATGCAATTTCCAGGCACCTTCATTTTGTGGAGCAATTTGCTGTAGGCAGCCTGCTGAAGTCACTGGCTAACTCTGTGGCATAACGCAGGCTACTGTTCTATACCCACGACTAAAAAGAGAGAGAAAAAAATAAAAGTCATTCAGACTTAAGTACAACTAGAACTCTCTTAAGAAAGTTGCATCATCCAGAAGTGAAACAGGTCTGTCCTGCTTGCTGTAGCAGATAAGCAGCTTGAATCTTGATCTGAGATGTCAAAATAGCATTTGATAGAACAAAATTTGGCAGAGATTTGTCTTGCCAGAGAAGAGAGAGCTTCTGGTAGGAGACTTTGGAAAGCTGACAAATTGAAGTCTGACTGTTGAAGTTCCTACTCCTCCAAGTGAAAAAGGAAGCAACTGGCAATTCTAATGAAGTAACTGCATGTCACCTGTCACTGTATTTTTCTTCTGAGCTGTAGTTGAGATCTTCGGATCAGAAGCAACACAGACATTGGTGCTAAAATTTAGTAACTAACAAAACAAGAAGAAATGAATAGCTAGTGGTATCCATAGCAAAAGAGTAGATCCTCTGCTGAAGACTGTAGTTGGGAAGACATAAAACCCTTATGGAGTTTGAAAAATCACATGAGTAACAACAGCTGTTCTGGTCAGGAATCTCCTCAATGCATCTGTTAACTTTATTTTGACAGCTGTCAGACATAGGACAAGATCCAAGGCACTCCTAACACTTTGTCAGCTTCTGAAGCACAACAGGGGAAAAATAAATTGTAGTTATATTGATTGATACCAGGATGACAACTGAATATCAGCCCAGTGACAAACTGTAACCTTCTGTAATACATTACTAAAGTTAGTAGTGATGAGATGGAACAGTGTAGGAAATGAAATCCATTTAATTTCTGAGCTTCAGGGAGCAGTAAAATAAAACAAAATAATGAGTAAAAAGAAGTAAAACAATTGTCCTATTTTCTACTTGCAACATATTGCATTCCCTGTGAAGAGGAAATCTGAGCAACAACATAAGCAGAGAGAGGTGTGAAATCTCATTTAAAACTTCAGATGACATTGACCCTCAGAGTATCACTTCTACAGCTGAGATACTGCACTATTATGACTAGCCAGCCAGTCACCCAACAGGGCATTCTGTCCTAGAGGAAGGTAACAGGATTGTCTCTTTGGTAAGAGTTGCCTATTTGAATCCTCCAGGTACAGTGATAAATGAGATTTGGTAATAGTCTGTATCGAAACCTGAAATATGCCAGGTATCATTCTCTGATTCTGGAGCACATTGTCCCTGAGGGCAGAAAGGATTCCTGGGGAGAGCTGTAGCTGGTCATCACTGTGAAACTAAAACTAGATAGTGCTGGACAGAATGGATGGAAGCTCCATGTAAAGTCCACTGTCTGCCCTGCAGGAGAGTTCAGCAGAGTTGAAAATTGTCTTTTCTCTGTGTAAATTCTGGAGAGGTTATAAGCAGAGATGAACAGCTTACCTCTAAGTGAATCCTGTGTTGGTGCAGTCGTCCTTAAAGCTGCATAAAACTACCAAGTGCAATGTAAATCATATGCTCTACTTGTATGGGATTTCTCATTTCTAACTGTTTCACAACTGCCAAGTATGTTTTGTGAAAGGAAATGTTGTAGCTGATTTATTCTGAACTTCGTGGCTGATTTAGGCAAGGCAGTTTGGCTTTTGGTATTTTTCACCCTTACAGAAGTTACTGCTATTTTCTAAGGTATTTACAAAAACTGTTGCTTATTCTTATCCTTAAATATCTCAGCACATCTGTCACTTCCAAACAGTATGTCTGCCTTACTTCATAACTCCAGCATTCCTTGCTGCTAATTCAGTGGCTTTTGCTAACGTGTTTTCAAGAGTCTACTGCTGATTAATCAAATTTAGAGCTCTTCTTCAGTAAGTTTGAATATTACATAGCAGAAAAACAGATTTATCAGGGAGTTCAGTGGCTTTTTGCAAGTGATGGGTACAACACAGGTTCTTTAAATTTGAGTAAAATATTTTTTACAGCCTGCTGAGAGCCTACAAAAAATTGTTATTTTTGATAAAATTTGCTTCTGGGGTCTCATTTGCCTAGAAAGGAAATAATCCTTTCTTCTTGCTAGCTGCAGCTAATGTTCCTTTTTTTGTTCGTCTTTCTCTGATAAGCCATATGGGTAGGTTTGTAAACAAATAAGTTCTGATGGTAGATGAAGTAATTGCAGCAAGTGAGAGAGAATACATTAAGAAATATTACATATATAATACAAATATACTTGCTATTTCTTACTATGTGGCAGCAAGAGTTATTTTTTTAATTGAGAGAGCTTAAAACATAATTAGCAAATTATAAACACTAGTCTGATATTGTTAGGCAATTTGTAAGCATCTTCATTTTCTGAATAGTCAGACTTACTCTGATCTTCCTCTTGAGTTCAAGATTGAACTGAATAGAGACAAGTGTGCAAAAATTTAGCATGAAGTTCATGGTGAAAAGTTGTATTCATAAATCCTTCCTCAGTGGGCTTTTTTCCTAGGATATTTGTGATGAGTAGGTAATTTCATCAGTCTGAAGAATTCTAATTTGTACTAAAATAGTTTTAATTTTTATCACAGAAATGCTGAATAGAGGTTTGTACCAGCAGCCTGCCACTGTGGACAGTATTTTATCTTACTGCAGATAACTAGTAGCATGGGCAAAACTACAGTAACGTATGTAAAGAGTCTTGCCATTGTTCACACTTAAAACTGGCAAATATGAAAAATGGTCAAATACTCTGAGATATATTGGGGTTTGGTATTAGCTCCTAATTTATAAATTTGAATTCAATCTTTACTTCATTAGTAGTAAACTTTCAATTGTTCTGAATGGAAATACCAGTCAGCTGACATATAATCTCTTTTCTGATGTAATAAACATAACTCTTTGAATGGAATATCTAAAGCAAACACTGATAGTAGTCCAGGTAATCTGAGTAAGACTTTTTTGGCAGAGTGGTACCCTTTGGTGATTATTGACCAAGTATCAATATATCTGTAAGGCATCATGATAATGCACATATGGTATTCTGCTATTGTTCCATGAAAAAGGAGAGAGCTCACTCATAAAAATTTACTTTACTCAGCATGAAAGTTGTTTTTTGAAAGTCCTGTATTCTAGACAGTACTTGTTGTTGGGGTTTTTTTTAAGTCCTGCATGAATATATAAATTCTTACTTTTTTTAAAGTTCAATGTATAACTAGAATGTGCTATTAAATCCTAACTTCTTTGGTAGGTAGGTCATTTATTTTCTAAAGAAGTAGAATCAGGTCGGTTATGTGGTTACTCTGTGTAAATCAGCTAATTTTAATCTTCTGTTCAGGGTGGAAATCTCAGTCCCTGAGAGCAGCAACAGTATCAATAGCATGCACATTCAGTCCTAGTTGTTTCGCCTAAACTTACAGCTGCTGTCCGGTCCACCTCACAGCGGCTACTCAGAATGAAACAAGCTTCAGCGTCACCCATCCTAGAAGAGAGAAGCCAAGTCTGTTACATACCAACAAAATACTTACAGGGACTTGCATTTCACAGTGTCTAGTATTGTATACTTACAGAAACAGAATACAGAGAAAATTTAGTCAATCTGTTTTCATGCTTTATCTGAATTTGAGCAGCAGCCACTTCATTTACTAACTCATGGTGTACCAGTACTTCTTGATTAAGTTCTGGGAAACTTTCTTTCCCTGGTGCTAGTAGAAGCTGTGCCAAAGTAATAAAAGCAGAATGGCCTCAAGCACACAATCTGCAATATAAGTATTTACCTACAGTGGGTATAAAAGGTGAATAAATAGCCTCAGTCTGCACAGTGTATAAGGGTATGATATGTATAAATTATTATTGATTAGAATAAATGAGGGGGGGCAGATAACTTAATATAAACTTGTCTTTCCCAATGATAGCAGAAAGATGGGTAGATGTATTGAATAATGTGTTTGGGACACACACATTTCTGTGAATGTATGCATTAAATTAATTAACTACTTTCAGTTCATGGTCTTTTTGAGAACATTTAGTGCCTAACTGTTCTCTAGTGGGTACAACTGGTCATGTAATAAAAAGAGTGGTGATGGAAGTGCAGAGAAAGACTGTCTGACTGAAGGTTTCATGAAAATTGGCTTTTCCTCTCTTGCCTCAGATCTTGATATCTTTCTCTAATTAATCCTACTTCACTTACTGGTACATAGATGTAAATAAATAGGGATTTGGTTGACCTCCTTGGGAAGACAGGACTTTCTGGACAAAGAGAAACAGGATGATCAGAATGGGTTTCCTGGGAATGGGAAAAGTGAGACAGAAGCTGGTTTTACTTTGGTAACAAAAATTAAGATCCATTTACAACTGTCTGCAACTAAGCTAACACTGATGAAAAGATATCCATAATGAGATGTCAGATGGCTTGGCCAACCTTTTAGGTTTTGACTATAGAAACAGTTATAAATTTGCTTTTTGTGTGAAATCACTCAGACAAAGTATAAAGAAGAGAGAAGTCAGGTCATTGTAGATTCCCCACAAGCACCTAGAATTAGGATAACAAGGGGAAGTCTCAAAAGATTAAAGTAATTGAAAAGGTAAAATCTTTGTAACAAATGCAAATCAATATATCCAAAACAGTAATGACAAATGTAGCTGATGTTGAGAAAAAGTGTGAGGACAGGAGGCTACTTCTCTTAGTGTTGACTTGGAAAAAATAGTGGGAACTGTAGTTTCAGCTAAGCATTGGAGCAGAATTGGGAAGACAAGGTCTTTAATGAGGCTGTAGAAAAGGAAATTTAGTTTAATTAGATGGGATTTTTATGAGAGCTGATTAGGTAACTGGAATTGGCAGTACAGATAGATGATTTTGAAATGAAACCTCATGTGAACATATTCACCTTTTTCCCCAGTGTGTTTTTTTTGTAATTGCTTGAATCAATTTAGCCACAGATGACCTGAGATCAGCATCTATACGTGTAATGAATTTAAACAAGAGAAACACTAACAGCATCTGTTACAAACATTTATTAGACCCTAAGAAAAGTGTTATTTATGTCCTAACGACTGAAAAGGCTTTGTCAATTACACAATGGGTATGTGCCAGAAAACTCAATCTGAGAGTGGAAGAAAAACCCCAAAACTCAATAGTTCCAGTGCCTGAGGATGGCAGACATTAAAGGGACATTATATGTTGAAGAGAAATTTGTGAAAGAAAGAAGTGTAAGGTAGAGAAGAAGAGAGGACATGAAAAGGATTAAGATTTGTGATAGTTCAATGAAGTGGAAGGAGAGAGAAAAAAATCTTTCAGGTCATGACAGAACATGGGAGATATTTCATGACAGAATTTTTTCTATTTTTTGGGGGGAGTTTTTTCAGAGAATACCAAAAATTTGCAAGTGAAGCTGTCAAAGGTAAAGAGCAAGAACAAATAAAATTTTTTAAAGTCAGATGGTGCAGTAGGATATATATAAAAAATTAGAGTCTTTAGTTAGCTATTTATTACTTACACAGTCTGCTAACTTTTGGTGTTGTTCTACTTTCTGGTGCAACCTTTATCATGTTGTTTTGACATTGCATTTCATGTATAATGTATAAATTTTGATAATGAGAAACTTTTTTTTTTGTGGAAACTATTACTTTGTTAAAAGAAGTTTACCATGTGCCTTGTTATCTTCTTGGTACATTATGTTCTCAATAGAAACAAATACAGCAAGTATCTTAAGTACTGGGTTACATTTATATTAAATGTTCATTCAATTAACACTACATTTCTTCCCTCAGAAGAGGTTAAAAATTATTCTATGACAGGTACATTCAACTACATCTTCTGCAGGAAAAAGCACAGTTCCACAGTTGATTACCTCCAGGTTACTATAAGTGAAATTCAAGATTATCTTTAGGAAACAGCCTAACAAAAGTCAACTAACATCACTCTAAACCAGAAATTCCTAATCTTGAAAAAGCTGTATTGTATTTTCAAATTTCATACAGATATTTAAAAAAATGCTGTTTTTTCAGTGGCAGAAATCTGGAAAGATAGCACAGCTCACTGGACTTCACAGATTTGATTCTTGGAAATAACTCCCCTGGGTAAAGAAGGATGAGTGACATAAATAGTCAGACATGTACTGACTTAATTTTAGATATGTGTATTAGTTGCTGATTAAGTTCTTATAAAGAGCAATGCAGGTAACTTAAATTTGCTAAGAATCACCCTTCTTTATCTCCTTGGAGAGTTTCTTATAGAAATGATCCTCCTACATGAATCCTACTGTTGAATTTCTTCATCTCTTCAAGTGACTGAGCAATATGTGTGTGTGTTAAGGAACTCTGACTGATGTGTTTTGATTAATGTCATTCACTATTAACTGGCAGAGAGGATTTTTTAGAAGTATTGGAAGCATGTGGTAAGAGGAAGGCACTGAAACAATAGCAGTATACAGAGGTATGGTAGAGTAGTTGCTTATACTACCATGCTGAACTTAGGAAGAAATCAAAACTGCAATGGATTCAAAGGGTGCTAATTATTTCTGTTTCCTTTATTTTACCGTTTTCAGTTGGTCTGGAAAACTACCATCACATTTACCATCTTTGCTCAAGGAACTGAAACAAATTCTAGCATTACTGGCAGTTCTGGAATTTTCTGTGCTGCTTTTTCAGAAGAAATCACAGGCACTCTGTCTCAATACCTTGGAAAATTGAGATAGAGAAGACAGTGAATAAAAATTTGGACAAATAAAAGAACATAAAAATATTTGTTCCTTGAAAAACTTCAGATATTAACAAAACCAAATTATATCAAAGAGCCTTGCTTTCTACATACACGTGCTTTCCTTCTAGCACAGCTTTTGTTGTTGTCAAACTTATTTGTCAAACAGCATGAGTGAAACAAAAATAAAACATAATATTGGTCAATATGTGCCTACTTAGCTCTCAACAGGTCTTGGTCTTTAAGTGCTGAGCCTTGCAGATAGATAACTCTTTGTGACCACATTGGGATTTGTAACACCCTTCGGACCTGAGCATCCATCTCAGTAGGACACAAAATAACGACATAATAGTCCTGTCAAAAACATAAAGGGGAATAGTAATTTTATTTTTGTGGTACCATTTATTGTTGATACAGAATGAGTCAAGAGAGACCCAGGATGTCAAAAATGTCTTGGATAATTCTCAAATTTCATTGACAAAAGTTATTTGAATACATGTGTTTAAAATACTGAATTACTTAAAAATAGCTGGACAGTTGTCAGCTGCTCACAAAAGACTCTGGAGTGGCACCTAAAGTCCATTTAGAAACATTTTTAGTTCTATATGAGCATAATTGTTTTCAGAGACAGTTTACATTTCTGTTGTTCTAGCTGGAAAACATAGGGAGTTATCAACAATCAAAATGGAATTGTCTTTGCCCAAATTTTTTCCTCTGCATTAATGGGCAGATCGAAACTCTTCTTTCCTGTACTACAGTCCTCGTTAGGAAAGTTGCTCTGAAGTACACGTGTGTACACATGGAAAAGAGATAAATGGAACATGAAAGGAGAGACTGAGAGCTTAGGACAGGTTTGCCATAGAACTCTTCTTTAGTACACACAGACTTTAGCAGAAAGCTTAGTGTGTTGGATCCAGTGAACCATCTGTATCCTTCAGCTTACCATTTCAACTGTGAAGGGAATGTATATGAGCTCTTCTAGGACATATTAATATTATTAGGACTTTCCTTCTTTGTCTCCAGTGTACCACAGAGCCTGGCTACTAAACTAAATTTTGCATTTCAATTTGTGTTTGCATCTGTAAAGAACTGGGTTTCTTTGTGCATTTTTTTACACCTCTTAATAGTTAATTATTTTCAGGAATATTTGGGATTTGGGATTTGCAAATTGCTGCTTAGCAATTTGAGGATTGTATTTTTGTGATTTTTTTACCACTAGTTAAAGAAGCATAGTACCATAGGTAACTTCAGCATAGAGGTTTAGTAAAAGAAATGGTCTGTAGCAAAGGTAATGATAATGAATCAAAATTGCTACCTCATATAAATAAGATTTATATGATCAAAACAAGTCATATGATGTGTTTGCATTAGCTAGAGAATATGTGTACACTAAGAAAATCTCATGTGTAAACATTCAAGTTCTTTCTCCTTTAAAGAATGTCTATTTATTTCTAATTTCAACAATTCCAAAAGGATCTAATCTTTCTATCACTGGTAAAAAACAGAGCAGAATGTGAAAACCAAAAGCTGCTTTGGCTCGTGAGGAGTTTTGGATCCAGTCCCAGAATAACAGGAAAAAAATAATTTCAGTCGTTTTCATTTATTTTCTATTTTGAGGTAGAATATAAGGAATCTGCATGGAAATATTTGTCTCTGAAAGGGCTAGCATAATTCAACAAGACAGTAATTCTCTCTGTTTAGTCTGTTTACTTCAATTTAAATCAATGTCTCCATAATGTACCTCAGCTTCTTATTGCAATTATAGATTCCCAGTTCAGTCAGCTATTTCCAAATTCAGTTTTACAAATTAAAGACCATTTCAGAAGGCTGTCTGCAAAAAATCACCAGTTTATATTCCTTTTTTTCCCCACTGTCAAGTACCTGCAATCTGGGATGAGCATAGAATTCATTTAAGAAATCCATAAGTAAGTCAATCTTCAGAGAGCTAACACACAGCACAACATGTTTTTCTGTCTGAGCTCTGTGTCGACTGTAGTTACCACCGGATTTTTGTCTCTCCATCCACAAATATGCCAGCTGTTCAAACTGCAAGAGATGCCAATTGTCAGTGAAATATAGACAAGGACATGTGCAGTACAAGTTTATCATGACTTAACAGTGTTGCATCGTTCATCTCATGCCTCTGTGAAAAGCTGCCCTTAGCCCACAATACTGTTTACTTTGTAAGTTCTCTAGTAAGTGGGTGAGATGAATAATAAGGGTGACTGAAAAACATGGCAGTAGAGCCAGTCTCTACCACACACAAATAGCAGTAAATCCATTAAAACATCATGAGGTTACAATAAATCTCAAGATTTTAGAAAATAATTAAGGCTGTACCTTATTTCATTTCATGTACTTTATACCTCTTCTATACCTCTGAGCTCTCTTTTTCTGGTGCCATTTGAAATGCTTCCCTCAAATGAAAGGTTAAATTTTCACACACTGAAGTGTATACTTTGAGTACAGGTACTCAGAAGCATTATCTTACATAGTTTGGGAAATAACTCATTCTGTATACTCTCTTATCTGTCTTACAAATTTAGATACTACTTAAAATACACAGCACCTGTTAATACAGCAAATTTACTGTTGCCAGCTGGACATTATGACACAGGCTAACAGTAAACATTGCTCTACAAGTCTGAATCCTTTAGATTAAAGAGAATACTGTAACAATCAATGCCATTGTAACAATCTGTAATAAAACATACACCATTTCAAAGCTTCTTGTAAGTAACTTCGTATTGAGCTCAATTTAATGACGTCTCTCTGTGATAGCTGCTTTTCCTCATGTGCATTCAACTGATGGAGAGACTGAATTGCAAGTAATATTTGATCTCATATTATAGCAGGACAAAAACTCAGGAGAGAATGAATCCCACATTCTGTGTATGGAAAACTATATGAAGTACCATTATCACTACAAAGCTACAGAGTAGCTAATAATAGGTAAATTTACGTGAAAGGACAACAGATTCCAGGTTATTTACTGGTAATGCCTGAAGGTGTATGTCAGAACTACCTGAAAGATGACATTTCTGTTTCCTGGGAAATTCCAATTTCTTAAACAAAGCACATTTTAGTTTTCAGTAGAAAATATATTTTACTAAATTTCCTCTGAGTGGGAAAATACTTGTGTTATTGTATATGTCTGTGTATGCAGACATTAAATGTTTAGATTTAACTAAAATGTTCAAATAATTTCAAGAAAATTAATGCTGAAAGCTAGCCCCCAACCTCTAAGGGTTTCTGTGTTGTCTTCTCACTATGAGCTTTATTTCCCTGTCAAGAAGCAGTCTGAAAACTATGGCTGTGTGAAAACTTTGGCGCATCATGGTCTAGCAGCCATGAATCTATCTTGCCTAGCATTCAACAAACATGCACAATGTCTCCCCACTTCCCTTCTTTGTGGCAAAAGGTCTGGGTGATCACCAAGTGCAGAACAGGTAACACCTTGGCAAGGCTTCTCATGTAATCTCAAGGTTTCTGTCATCAAGCCTCAGCTAATGAGCTGGGAAATGTTTGGTACAAATTTAATGAAACTGGTTGACTCCTTGAAATAACCTGGCTTTTCATATATCAGATTTTCCCGTTGAAAGTGTTAGAAGTCCTAAATTTAAGTAGACATCAAAAATTCCTAACTGTGCTGTTGGTTGTGTGTGTATACTGACATACACAGCTCTGAACCCAGTTTGCTTGAGTTGCAGATTTAATGAGATTGTTTTCTAGTTAGCACTGAGCTGTAAGATTAAGAGAGGAAGTGGAGAGAAGCAAGATTAGCAACAAGGAGAGCCTGCAGAGGAAATGCTATGTTCATAAAGAAAGTGCTGTCTGCTGTTCTGTTGTTTTTTGGGGTTTTTTTGTTTGGTGGGGGGTTTTTTTTGTTTGTTTTTTTTTTTAATTGCTCCATTAATAACAAACCCTAGGTCAGGATGAAGGAAGGGCTCTGTAGTGCGTAACAGGAACAGAAAGCTTTCAACAGCTCTTGAGAAGGGCTATTAATGCCCTGGTTTTTAGTATAAATCTAGACTATAAGCAAACAGGTAAAGGAAGAAGGAAGGAAAAAACCCCAAATAACAGCAGGTACAGAAGATGGTTATTTTTTCTGACAGTTTATATGCAATAACAATAGTAAAAATCAATTATTTTACTTATTATTCTTTTGTTTTAAAAATAATTCTGAAGAGAATAAAAAGCCACGTTTACCTGTATGGGCAAGACCACAAGAGCAACACAGATCATAATGACAACAAGCAGCTTTGAAGGCCATATCTTGGGTGTAACATCCCCAAAGCCCACAGTGGAAAATGTCACTATGCAGAAATACAGGGAGTCAAAGAGAGTCAACCTGTTTCCTGCTCGTTCCAGATGCTGAATTCCACAAATACTATGTAGAAAAGAATGAATAAAGACATGAAAAATAGAAACTGTACTTAGGGTCAGTTCAAGTCTGATGATTTTATGTGCAGAGAACTATTTGTTTTCAGAATTCATAAACTGATTAGCAAAGACATTTTTCAAAGAGTAAAAATTAGTATCAAAGCAGTAGTGTGTTATGGATATTCAAGTGTCATTTGCAATAAAAGAAACTCATTTTTTGGTTACTTGAATATGTTAGTCACAACTTTGTTGCTAGGTTTTGCTTAGCGGCTGTTGTGAGGGAGAGGTGGTATATAGAACACCACCAATTGATGCAGTTCCTTTCTAAACCAGACCAAAGCAGATGGTATTTAGTTGCCACCATTCAGAATTTCTTAGAAACGCCTTTTTTTACTTTTTCAGGGAGAGTTTGCTGGTACAGCCAAGAAAATGTACATACTGCTGTCTTGACACCTGTCTCTCTTTATGTTGATCTTTATCCCTTTCTGTGCCAAGAGTTACTAGTGAACTAGTTATGAGAGTACATGTTACATGCCACAAATGGATACTGAGCATCTAGAATAAAATGAATGTGAGAATTGCAGGATATTTGACTGTCAGAGGAGTAAGTGTCCAGGGTCGGCCTTCAGGTAGAATGTTGAAGGTGTCAGCTGGTATGAAGATTCTGCTTGCTATAAGTACAGAATAGAAATATAAGGCTTGGCTGTCTTTGTTAGCAGAACAAATGAAGTTCATTCCTTACAGACACACATTGCTGTGAACAAGTAAATGGTAGTCCAAGTTAACTGGTCATTCTCTCTCTTGTAACCTGGCTTTTGGTTTTGAGAAGCAGTAGCAGAATGTGTCCACAGGTCTTACTGCGACTTCATATGTCACAGATTTTAAAAACATTTCACTTTGAAAAAACATACCATGATAAAGAGCTTTCTAAGCTTAACATATAATCTTCCCTAATACAGCAGAATTACTTAGATCAGTTCAGGCTTTTAAATTATGTTCACCTATATGAAAAAAATCAGTGTGTGAATCACCCTGAATGGTGTTTGTTGGTTTTTTTCCCCCTTGGAGTTAGCAGAATGATTTCTCCTCAAAAAATCAGAGAGATAATTGATAAATAATTTCATATTCCTTAGTAATTATTCTAGAATATACCAAAGATGATTTCTTCATACAGGGTATCCAGATGGTAATAGTCACTCATTAGTATCTGCCATGGTAAGATCTTTGCATCACCAGGGAGACCCTGTGTTTATAACAGCTTTAGGAGTTGTTCTTCTGTTCTCTGTCCTGTTCTCCAAAAATAATTTAACTGTGGGCAGTGCCATTTCCAGAACATATGGATCAAATTCCCAGTTTCCTTTTCACAGTTCTAGCATTTGTAGTTTTCACACATCTCAAAATGTTCTAAAAAGGGTGGGTTTTTTATCCTGTTGTTTGCCTAAATTTCGTACTTCACTCAGAAGTGGTACTTCTATATTCCTTTCTAAAGTGCCCCACATTTTTTTCTGGAGTTGTATTCTAGTTCTCCCATAATTTCACTATGTTCCCAGATTTCTCCTCTCTTCCCCCTATTTTTTTAACAAAAAGCATGATTACATTAGCAGAAGGACTGTAAGGAATTATGCTAATAGAGCTTTATTTTGGTCTCAGACACGGAAGTTTTTTTAGCTAAATCCTTTTCCAGTGTTAATTTGAAATAATGGAGTATACTGCAGAGGCATCCAAGTATGGAAAAAGAAGCTATTTTAGTATCATATTCACATCTGTTATATGTAGTTTTAAAAGCAGAATGGTCACAGTTTTTTAATTCTTCATTGTTACTATTCCTGATCACACTAGTGCATTTGCTTCTCTTTAGTTGCCTTTTGTGGGCACATACCAAAACACATGACCTTGACTTCAGGAATTAAGGTCATAAGGGCCATGAAAGCACCAGTTACACTGAGACAGTGATATGGCTCCCACATAAGAGGACTATTACACCACCCTGGGAAGTATGTTAAATGTCTGCAGATGACTTTGTATTGAAACATAATGCATGATTCCACCCTTGGGAGAAATGTTGTTTTTTTTTTCTGAGGCTAGTGCCTGTGAAATTGCTAGGTGTTTGTATATACAAAAGGGTCAGTTTTACCCTTTGTATGTGACAGGATGGATTAAAATGTAAAAAAACCTCTATTCTATCTTACAGTTTGTTGGATTTGGGTTTTTTTGTTTTATGTGTTTACATTTTTTAAATTTTTGTTCTTTTTTGTAAAACCTTAGAAAAAGATTATAATAACTTGCTAGTAGGAAATAATATCTTGTTGGTAGGAAAACTCAAATCAAGGAGATACTTGATTATGAGCTTTCCATAGCCAGCCCACCCGTTCATACTTTAGCTTAACTGAAATAAGTTAATACATCACCACCCATTTCATCCTTTTTTATGTGAACAGTAAAATTCCCAGTGAATTTTCTGAGACCAAGACTTCATTTTATCAGCTGTACTCCACTATAGTCCTATATATTCCTAATCCTCAAAGCCATCAAAATCATTTTGTGCCTGATCCAAAATGTCGTGGATTCAAGCTGTTGCTCGTTGAACTCAGTGCTAAGGAGCCAGACCTTCTTACATTTAGTTAATATTAAAGACATGTGAGCTATTTCTTCTTTGCTGAAGAAGAAATTCAGCTCTTCTAACAACTTGTTGAACAAATTGATTTCTTTCCTCAAAATTACTTGCACCTCATTTGCCGTTCTACTTAATTGTACTTGAAGACCTAACCCTGAAAAGAGAGGAATCATAAATCCAGTATTAAGTTACCAAGTGTTAATTCTACTTGGTGGGTTTTTTTCTGTTCTGTCTTTTGTTTTTACTAGAGCCAGAGCACAAAACTGCAGAAAATCTTAACTTTCAAGAGAAAACTTTATGGGAGTTTAATTACCAAATGAAATATTACCTTTTTTACTCCTTCCCCAAGAATATTATAGCTTAATCTCACTGCCAGTGACTCTAAAGAAACATTACTCAATATCTGTCTTCCCATGTCTTTGGGCTACCTGATTACACTGCATAGAGAGAGCAGTGCAAAGTTATTGGCTATCCATGAAACCAAGTCCACATGGATTAGTGACTCCATGCAAAACTTATTGACATCTTTTAAAATAACCTAATTCTGCATATGAATAGTAGTATCAACTTTTTTTTCTTGTAAATTAAATTTTGAGCATTACTTTCAAAAGATGAATAAATACTGCATGCACCCATACAGAGAGCTTATATTGTTGCCTGCTTTCTCTTATTTCCTGACATAATGAAATATGTAGTATCTTGAACTTCATCTTTTGGCTGTTTTGCTATTTTATAGAGGTATTTTTATCTCCTTGTTCTTCTTTGCTTCCTCCTCCTCTTTCATCCCATGAAGAAACAATAATTTACTTGCTCATCCCTGGATAAACATAAGGGTTTCAAGCAGGAAAGGAATGTTCAGCAAAGGCAGTGCTCACACCAACTTGTTCTTGTGGAGAAAATAGAACACTGTAATAATAAACACACAGGAAACACCTAATTAAAACATAGGGCCCAATTCAGCACCTGCTATACCCATTTTAGTTTTCCTGTCAATTCAGCAAGGCTGTCTTTTCACAGTGGAATGAAGTGAGCAGTTACAACAAAACAAAAAACTGATTCAATGGAGAGGAGGTATAGTATTACCAAAACCCCTAAATTTATTACAGATTTATGGAGAAGTGTTGATTTTAAACACTCTATTACCACTTCACTTGAAAAAAACAAGTAAATATAGTAACATGAAATCTCTGAAGATTAGTCACAGTTAGTTCAGGTATCATTTGAACTTTTGAGAGTTCAGTCTTCATTTTACTGGAAGTTTTCTTTCCAGTTCCAGGAATCTTTCTTTGCTTTAATATTTTATGTGCCAAAACTAACTCCTGCTTGTAAATAAGCTATTTCCACACACAGTACAGAAATAAATACTGGAGAGTAAAATAACCTCTTGAGATTTAAGTCAGGCTTTTGTCATGCTGCAGTAGAATGTCACAGAAATGGACATAACAATCATTTAGATAGCAATTTGCAAGTACTGTAAATTAACTGTCCTTTTTTATAATGTATTTTATATTGGTTTGTACTTTTAGTTGTCAATGTTGTTGACTATATCCTATTTCCACATTTTTATTTTTACTTGTGGAGAAAATTAATGTTTACTGGTACAACCTCAAAAGGTCTACAATAATGCACCAGAGGCCAAAGCCAAAAATTAGCGATGCTTAGGTGTCTTCAGGATTAGGTAGCAATTAACAGCATTGTTTTCTTTGGACTTCAACTTTGAACTTTGATTTGTGTACTTTGTTGTGGCTTAAGTAGATAGCTACAGGGGGTAGCTAATGAATATGTTGAGATCAATGGGAACTAATTTTATTGGCTTCAAGTGAGCTTCTGTGGCACAAGCTGAGTGCTTATACACTGCAGAAGTTCCATCTGAAGTAACTCAGAAATATAGTAACACTGCATTCTAAGTGTTCCCAGTAGTTCCTCACAGCCAAAGCTCTATTTAAAGTTTCCACATAACCTACCACAGAATGTTGCTATTAGAACAAATGATAAATTAAATTATGATTGCTCTGTATTGCAAATTGATGTTTGTATCATTTTAAAATTTTCTGATGCTCATTTGAGGTTTGGGGTTTTTTTTTTTTAATTTATGAGAAAAACTGGAATGAACCACCAGTCAGCAAAACTGTTGATAGACCATCCACTGCAGCAAACATCTGTGGGTAAAAATCAAATCCAGCAAAATACTGAGGAAGATAACCATGTTAACTTTCCAGGAAACACATGGGCAGGCATTTGAGACATATTGTACTGCTGCAGTGGCTATAACTGTCTGCTTCATGAAATTAATACTTGGAAGAGTTCACACAGGAAGTTTAAAGCAACTTCCTCTGTCTTTACACCAAAATAAAATGTGGCTACAGTTCATACTTCAGTCTCACTCTGGGAGGCACTACATCTTAGAAGTCAGATAAATGCACAGATTTTGCTTGAATTGGCAAAAGGTGTTCACTACTTGCCAAAGCTGTTATTGAGCTGATGCCAGTCTTAAGTCCTTGAAATGAAAGTGATGTTAGGACTAATGCTGTATCTGGAGAATCCCCTGCTTTAGAATCATAGAACTGTTTTGGTGGGACCTTTAAGATTATCAAGTCCAACCATTAACCTATCACTGCCAAGTCCACCACTAAACCATGTCCCTCGGCACCACATCTACGTGTCTTTTAAATACCTCCAGGGATGGTGACTCAACCACTTCCCTGGGCAGCCTGTTCCAATGCTTAACTTCTTTGGTGAAGAAATTTCTCCTAACATCCAATCTTTGTAGAGAGGCAAACAATTTTTCCTACTGGAAGTTGTCTCTGTGGGATGTTGTGTATTTAGGGTACTGGTGTAAAGCCAGATGCAGTTTTTTCCTCAGACACTGCTTGTAGAATTAGTATAAATAGAATTATTAAACACTTACTTTACATTTCACAAAATTCTGGGTTGAATACTGATATATCTGGAGTATCATTAAAGTGTCATTTTTTTTCATTCACTGTATCAGATACTTATGGAAATACTGTTATGTTGACTTCTGAATGACAATGTGTCCTGAACTTTACCTTTTCTTCTGTGAGACACTACTGAGCTGTGTAGTCTAGTCCTACAAAAGGTGAAGGTGTTGCTAACCACCTTCCTCCCCCATGACCTAGAAACTAAGGCTTTCTGACAGAACCTCCAATTCTTGTGTGAATAATGGAAGAAGAGGCAGTGAAAAAGAACAAGGAATGAGCAAAAGCTACAGCAAGAAAATGAGTGAAGAGACAATCAGAAAACATTCAGACCAATAATAAAATGTTTGTCCTGCCCAAACACCCTGAAGCTGATGTTTTAAGTTGCTAAAAAACAAAGGCTTCAGTTTTTTCCAATGTGATGCCTTCTCACTTTTTATAAAACCTGTTTTTTCTAAATATTTTCTGAAAAAAATTTCCCATAAAAAGTATTAAAATAGAAAAAAAGACTAATTTTAAGTAGATGTGCAATTTCCATAATGTTAAAATGACACAATTTTGTACAATATCTCCTGAATGATCTATCAAATGTAAGAACTATAATGTTCCAATTTGCACCTTTCTTTCCATATAGAAGGCTCTAAAGCTGTAGGAATAACTGAATTCCAGGACATAGAAATGATTAATTGCATACAATACAGTGAAAGGAATAAGGGAGAAATGTTGGTTGGAAAGATGATTAAGGTTGTTATGCTGTCTTTAAAGTAAGTCAGTATAGAAAAAGACTTGTTATTCTTTGTTGGTAACAGGATTCTAAATCATGTTGAAATGTTTTTACTGGGTAGATGAAAAAAATGATACTGCTGGACATCATGACTTTTTAACACTGAAGGACAGAAATTAATGATTTAACAAGTACTTCAGATATTTTTGCAACTAATGACACTTAATCAGACAGTCCAGTGTAAATCTGTTTTTCCAGAATATTTTCATTTCAGAGACCAGCAGATGTTTTCAGACTACATTCCCTTTTTTCAGAATCATAGTAGTGAAAGGAAAGACTCAGATTACTTCAAAACGGGCTTTGAATCAAGCTCTTTAGTTCTGTGGACTTTGAATACAAGCTGAGGTAGGGGTGCAGAATTCTTTCTTTCAGTACATAGCAATCCCACCACATTGGAAATTAATTCTGAATTTCTCTTCAGCTGGAAAAGTCACCTTTTTCTGTGCTCCAATTGTATTTTTATCCTAAATGATGCTCTTTGATGATCTCATTATTGTTTACCCGTAGAGTCTGATACAAGCATTTCCCTTTGCCATAGATCAGTATGTTATATGCTGCTAATGGCTGCAAAAGCTCAACTTGCAAAAATAAACTTCCACTAGTAAGCCATGTGACTTCCAGAAACTGCAGAACATCTTGTTAAGCAGAATAGGATATTATGAAATGACCAGCTGAATAGAAATGTTTGTGGAAACTGAGAGAGAACCCTTCTACTCCTGCTGCTGCATTTTGTGAAATGAGAAGTAGAGCTGCAATAAAACAACTCAGGTCATTGAGACTGCAGAAGTAGAATCCCACTGTGGGCAGCATTCAGCTCAGTGTATTTCCATAAAAAGATCTGTACACACTTCATTCTTTTAAGTCTAAAGAACTATCTGTGTTTTTGTATGCTTTCAGTCTGCCCCAGATCTTTGATGGTAAAGTAAACCTTGGCATTCCAACTTCAGTGTGCCAATACTGTTGCAGCTAAGAGCCTGTTAAGAGTTGGAGGTTTTGGACTGCTCACACAAGGAGTCAGTATCTATTCAGGAAATAGAATCATGCAGTTAGTACTTCAACCACCAGACATTCTTCACCTGCAGGGTGTTACAGAATTAGGTAATAGCTATTCTTTCTCATGAAGAATAATTAAGTAATCTGCTTATAATATTCAGAAAATACTTGTTTTGCTGGAAAGTTCAAATGCAGATTTCTAATTTAATACACCATTATTTAATACACATTCATAATTTAATAATTTAATACACAATTATAAATTTCTAATTTAATATATGTTATGCTTTGGAACATCATGCTTAATGTTTCTTGCAATACTTTTGAAACATTCCTAAGAGTAGAACCATTGTTATGAAAACCACCCACACTCCCTCAACCAAAACTGAGTTAACAATTGAAAGATTCATTATCCAAATATTTCTAGATATGCATAAGAAGTAACTAAATCAGCATGTAGAATCAGAATAGGAATTGGAGACAGAGGTGTTGATTACGACCAGGTATTAATATATTTCATTTCCTAGTGATAGAACACAGTCCACAGTTGTTATTCTCTTAGTATAAAAAAATAAAAAGTAATAAAAATCCTTACAAATATGAAGAATATCTAAAAAATGCTAACTAGCTCTTGGGTTGTGTTTTGATATCTTTCTGAACCCAAGTTTGTTTTGAGGTAACTTATGGAAAATCATATTCAACTTCCAAAGCCTGGTATTGTACCACTACCAATACAGAGGTAGTTTAATTATCTACTTGACAGATTTTAAACATTATAAAGTGGATTTTAATAATCAGATTTGTTAAAAAAAAAAAGTCTTCAACCATAGACTGCTAAGAGACACCACTGCTAATGAAGAAATGGAAACTCAATTTTTTAAAACTCTGAAATCAGATTATATGTAGTACTGAGGACCATTTTATCTTTTTTATTATTTGCTCATTTTTGAAGGAAGTAATCATTACTGGTTAGCATGCTACTGGAGGTATGGAAGTTTCAGCATCATATTCATTCTCTATGACTGCTCTGAGGTCCCCACGAAGCATGATCTACCTCACAAATTCTACCCTTTTCATTCCAGGTCCTACAAAACTAACTGTTAGAGTAGTTATTCCATAGAGCAGCATTTTTGTATGTGATGCATAATTTAAGCAAGAAAAACAAGAAATATTACTAGAATTGAATATTTCTATTTACTAGAAACAGCTTTTCATATGTTTACTAAGCTTATGAATTTTTTTATTAGGCATCTAAAAGGGAAAAAAGCACTTCTTGAGAAAAACTATGGAATATGCATTTGGAAGACTAAAGGGTGAATAAATAAAAGACCCAGACATGTAGGCTAGAAACCAATGAGAATATCTGTTTCTCATGGCAGCTGTTTACTGTGCTTTTTATAAGCTTTGTGACAACAAAGGGGAGAGGTTTACAGATACTGAGAGGAGACAGATGGAACATGATGGACTTAGTTGAACATCTTGAGAAGGCCAAATCGAGAGTGTTGTGAAATGCTACAATTATGTAGGAACACAGAGATAAGAGATCTGTTGTGTTCTTTCTATGGCACAATGTTTACATTTACAATGAGGAGTTCATTCTGCAGATGAATATTTATAGATCAGAGAATACAAAAGCTTTATGATAACTTAAAAGAGGATGTAACCTTCCCCATTTTGAATGTTAGTATTGCACTACTATTTACTTTTTAAGTAGATGTGTGGATTTTTATAAACTAACAATGGTGTTTAAAGTAATTGTTCAAGACAATGAATGATGAACATAAGCATGTTCTCTTGTAATTTTAGACATAATTGAGAGTATCAGTGAAAATAACAGCAAAAAAAAGTTTTACTATTTTAAAATGCAGCAAGCAGACATGTTTGTTCTCCACAACATAACTTAGAAGGGTGTATATGTTTTCTGCATCTCTGGATGTTATATAAAACATGCCCCTATAGGCGAGAAGTTTAGGTAATGGGAGACTTCCTATTGTTCTTCCTTCTGGAAAACTGAATTTTAGAAAGAGTGTTTAAGGTAAATGGCTGTATTCAGATCACATCAGAGCAGCAGTGTATGCTTCTCACATTTCAAGCTGCACTGTGAAATCGCTGACCACTGATGGTCTTTTCTCTGTTGTGATTATGAGTGTTTCCCTTCAGTACTTTTGTTATTATGTGCACAAACATGGCATCATTTAAACTTCTTTTATATGTGTAGGTGTTGTCAGTGTTGATACCTTTGCCAGTGAGGTCCCCTGTATGGAAAAGAATAAAGGCCACTAGTTACTGTCAAGGCTGCAGCCTCCTTGCCAACATCAGAAACAGTTTTGCTTCGCTGCTTTGATTCTTCTCAGTTCTTGTTCCAGTCTTGGTGTAGTGTCATCATCTTCCTTATTTCTGTGGAGAACTCTTAAGGTTGTGAAGGGCAGTGACAAGGGAGGGATTCGTAATTAAATGGCAAGATGACTGAAATCTAAACAACACTGGAAAAATCTGGTCAGTAATTACAAAGAGACCTCTGCAGGCTGCTAACAGGGTTTGCTGGATCTGGGCAGCAGAAGTAAATCCTGTTCATGTGAATTTAATTAGTTTTTTCTCAATTTAGCTGTTATATTCCGTGAAATTCAAACAGGCAGTATGCAAAATGGAAGCACAGGCTGTGTTACTGCTTTACAAGGATAGTGTTCATCAAGCTGGTTAAGTGGGTGGCTATATGGGCATTGTATTTGCTAGAAGAAAAACTTTCAAGTCTGATAATTTCTAGGATTCAAATGGACATATGCATAAAACTCTTTTTAAAAATCAATGAAATCCAACAAGTTACAGGACTGTTCATTTCATGAAGGGCCACATCCATGTTTTTTGAACACCTCCAGGGATGGTGATGCCACCACCTCCCTGGAAGTCTGTTCCAATGCTTAACCATTCTTTCAGTGAAGAACTTTTTCCTAATATCCAGCCTGAACCTCACCTGGCACAACTTGAGGCCATTTTCTCTCATCCTGTCACTAGTCACCTTAGAGAAGAGACCAACACACTGTAAAGTGAAAAGCAAACTAACTACAAGTGCTCATCCTTGGTTTGTCATAAATGTAAGCCAGTAACAAGAGATGTCATGCAAATATGAAAAGCTAACCTAAAAGTTTATTGGAATGCCACAAAGTTTTGTTCTTACCCTGTAGAGTTAAGCAAAGCAGTAGAATACCTGCAATTATAGCAGGTCATCAAAAATAGTCTCATTCCTTATAAAATCTCCTACTCCTTTTGTAATACATTAGTAAACATACTGCTTTGCTGTGGAATGGATTTACTTATGGTACTCTTTGCCTACAGGAACTGACAATTTGATTTCATGCCTGTTGTTAAGTTTTCAGTCTGCAAAGTCAACCCACAATTTCTGCTGAAGTACTTAATAAATGAATACCAATTATTTTTTCTTCCTTATTGCTGTGACTCAGGCACTTCCACCCTAATACACAGCATATATGATTTTTCATATATATTGCAGAAACACACAATTTCCACAAACAAAAAAAATACAGCTGTGTTTCTGCAAAGAATAGGAGTACATATTAACTTTAAGTTTATGCTGGAGTTCCTTTGTAAGTATACAGTAAGTTATTTTACTAAGGCTGAAAGATAACAAAACTCAATATAATATACTATTTTTAACTTTTTTGAGGAGTAGGTTTTAATTGCCAGTGGAAGTACAGAATTCATTAAGCAGAGTGCTGTTTATTTGGATTATACCCTAAAGGGTCTTTATTTACAGTCTTCTACTTTGTGTGGGAGAACGAGAACAGAAAGCAGTATCTGCTACCAGTGCTAGAAATCCTGGTTTTTTTGGAGCTGAGATACCATTAAGACATTAGTCTTTAACATTTTCTAACATCAAGTTAACACTTAATTGTTGTGACTAGGTCAAACAATTGACAGACCTAGATGTTTTGGTAATGACTTTTGCTGACATCCACAAGCAATTATCAGAGGTTGAGTTTACAAGTAGCATTTTTGTAATGAAGCATACTTTTAATTCTTTGCTTCCTTTAAGGTCAGTTTTGGCACATGACCGCTCTGGCACGGGGGAGGATAGGGCCCCTACTGCTGATCAAAAGAGTACCACACACAGGTGAATTAGAGGGATCCAGGGACATTTAACTTTTACATGTATTTGTTTATCATCCATCTGTGATGACTACATACCCCTCTAGTCTTCACCTGTTTGAAAAACATCTGTCTAAATAGTATAGTAATTTCTAATGGAATACTGAGTATACAGACGAGAACAATGATTTTTTTTCTGCTAAAATTCATTATAAATGCACTAAAATCCACCTTCTTTTTAGATCATCTTATATCACATCCCTAGCTCTGCCAAAGCCTCCGAGATATCCTTTCAATATTCCATAAAGTTAAGCCCAACACAGAATTTCCAACTTCAGAAATAAGAACTTTGCTAAACAGACAATAAAAGTGAACGAATCGCTAGAGTTATACTGTTCACACTTCATCACAATGTTTTACTCATCAGAGAACCAGAAATAACTGATGGCATCTAATAACACAGTTAAATGTGTTAGCATAAACTACCAGAAGCACCAAATTTTAGTAAAGTAAAATAGTTTGTCAGCCTAATGAATCAGTCAATGAAAGATTTATTGCTTTTTTTTTGAAGTCTGCATTCTAACAACTTCATTTTTGAGCCAGGAATTGTGAGTGATGATGGTTTGCTGCCAGGCATTGAAGTATACGTGGTGAAGTAACATCCTTAACATAACTAGTCCTTGGTTGTTACACGTGGCATTCTGCTTGCTACTGTCTAAAATGATAGAGTGTTCTCAAAGTCAGCATGGGAGTATCAGGTTTTTATTTTTACTGCAAAGAGGAGATGTAATGCCTTCCTGTAACGAAAAAGATGGAAGACAGAGGTTTTTAACACTTCTAAGTTAAATTGCTCTTTTACCTACTTTTTAAAGCAGGAACATCACCTGCTTTTATTAAAGTCCTCCTAAAACCAAAGAAAAACCAAAATTTCTGGAATATTGTGTCCAGTTCTGGGCCCCTCAGTTTAAGGATAAGGAACTGCTGGAAAGAGTCCAGCACAGAGCTACAAAGATGATGAAGGGGCTGGAACATCTTCCTTATGAGGAAAGGCTGAGGGAGCTGGGTCACTTCAGCTTGGAGAAGAGGAGACTAATCGGTGACCTCACCTATGCTTTTAAGTATGTGAAGGGTAGGTGTCAGGAGGATGGGGTCAGGCTCTTCTCAGTGAAGCCCAGTGACAGGACAAGGGGCAATTGTTGTAAGCTGAAGCATAGGAGATTCCGTGTGAACACACATAGAAATTTTTTCCCAGAGGTTGTGGAGTCTCCTTCTCTGGAGATATTCAAAACTCATCTGGACGCGCTTCTGTGTGACCTGGTCTAGGGAATCCTGCTGTGGCAGGGGGGTTGGACTAGATGATCTTCCGAGGTCCCTTCCAACTCCTAACATTCTGTGATGATACAGTATTTCACAAACTGCAGACTCTAGTTGTATTACAGATCAACTTTCATTCTAGCATTTTATTTGACAAGTTATTCTTGTCTCCACTGTTCTGAAGCTAATGTGCATATTTTGTATATGTAGCACATTTTCACACAAAGTATGTAATTACAAGCATGTGCAGAGCAGTAGCTGTATGTGTTCATGTGCATTTATAAACCAAGGGAGAGCTTACTGGAGAACTAAATCCCAATAATTTGCATGCCTTTGCATGTCTTGTTGTTATCTCCACTACTGCCTGTGTCTCAGTCCCCAAAACTTTATCTGACTGCATTTTTTTCTGTGGATCTTGTTCAAGTGCTGGCATGTGAAGATGTGCATTCTCTTTTATGGCATGCATTCTCAAATGCATATTGCATGTATTAAAATATGGTTGTTGATTTTTGGTAATGGAATATGGCATTCTGTTTCTCTTTGACATTCCTTATTTGTTGTTGCTCTTCCAACAAGCACTTCCAGATTTTTCCCAAATCCCCCTTTATTACATCATGGGGTTTACAGGACAATTACAGAATCACACACTGTGGCTCCAGTTCTATCCTTATGTGTATCAATGCAATACAGAAAATTAAAGCGGGCTTTGTTAACTTAATTTTTAACTGTGCTAAGAGTTAACATATTCCTTAAGTCATTCTATGTTGTGCTATGTTCCTGCAAAAGAACAAGAACAGAAATCAATTTAGATGATCTTTGAGGAGTTTTTGTGCTGCTCTACACATGTTGATAAGCCATAATTGTCCATATTAGCAATAGCTTTATTTTATTTATCTCCCACAAAATTCAAAATATGATTGCTAAAGAAGGGATGCTATGGAGATGCAGGCATTTAGAATTGTATTGCTAACAGTCCAAATATAATGACACTCAAAATCATTTACTTTTTTTCCTTCTGTCATAATGGTAATTGGTCTTTGCTGCCAGAACAACCCTTGCTTGTCATGGTATCTGGTAATATTATTACTGTATTGCAAGATGTCATGATAATAAAGGCTGAATTCTCCCAATGGCATTCTCAGGATTCATAATGTTTTGCAAAATATTGTGTATCCCAAATATTCTCAATGCATCTTTAATGAAAAGTTGTCCAGATTATTGTAAATGTTAGCAGTATTTGGTATGTGAGAGATACTTTTACATCAAATAAAACTTACTGAGAAAAATACTGGGAAAGAACCTGAGAGACATTTTATCTCCTTCTTGAGCAGAAGTTTGGTTTTACATCTGTTTTTACACTTTACTTAAATATTCATATTCTGAATACTGAATTTTCAGTACCTTCACATAGCAGAAAAAAATTATTAGAAGAGAATGACCACAAATTATTCACAGCATAGAGGATGGGATTTTCAGAATGGCAAGTCATTTAATACTTAATTCCCACCAAGAGTACAAGTCTTGCAAGCCACGCTGAAAATTCTTCCTAGTGACAACTAAAAATATTGATTTCAACAACACAGTACTAGACTGTGAAATTCCCATTGCATTAATTGTCAAATGAAGATTTACCTGACCTATATTGTAGAGCTACATATCATACAAAATATTAAAATACTGTATGGTACAACAACAGAAAACAAAAAATATGAATGTTTGTTTTGCCTTTCAAAGTTATTAAAATTTTGTAATAATTCCACTGAATTGATCTAAATTCAATGTAAATTCAAGTGGAATTTGATCAATTCCCCTGAATTTGTCTAAGTTCAGTTTGGAACTACTGATTTTCAGGTTAACAAATGATCTGCAACCTGTGCTACAAAATCAACATGATAGTAACTTGAAAAGATCGCAAATACCTGGAGCGCTGGTGCAGTAAAACAACAGAAATCTCTCATGTTGTTTACTTCCTTAATATAATATTCCTATCTATATTAAAAAAAAAGAGTATTTGCTTTGTTGTTGACATTCCATTTTACAGAGGCTTTGTGAAGGGCAGCTCTCAGCTACCATTTACTCTGATTATTTTTATTTTCAGAAGACAAGATGACTACAAATGTATCTCACACTCAGGAGATAATTTAGATTGAACTCTCTAACCTTTATGACTTCATTCCACAGTCCACAGTAAGTAGGCTACTCAAATTATTATTCATTTCACTGGTCTCTCTGTCTAGTTTTAAATGTTCCATTACATCAGTTGCACAAAGAATTCCCTGCATGTAGCATGGGAAAGATGCTGACCTAATTATTCTAGAAATAACTATGTAGAAACATCTAAAAAGATTAACAAAGGAAATACTATGTCACTACCAAATTAGTAATTGAAATAGCATGAAAATCTCTGTATAATTATCTAGGTTTCCATAGAAACCATGTTTGATGGGTTTGATTTGGCTTCCATACTGCTCTCCCTATAATAAACATTACTGTTCTGCTTTTCACAACTAACCAGTATGTCAGTAGTGTGAAGTCTGTATCCTATACCCTTTAAGCAGTACTCTTTAACAGTACCAATCACCTATATGCTTTTTTAAGATGTGAACTCTTCAACTTAAGACATGTGAAAATATTTTTTAAAATGTATTATGACAAACACCACATTATCAACCAAAGGAAAATAACCAAACTAAACCAACAAAAAAAAAACCCAAATGAATTTATTAATTTTAATATTTCTGTTTTGTCCCAATATGGTGATTGCATAAAAATAAGCAAAGGCATGAATCCAAGAAGCAAGCTGGGGTCATGTTGCATTTTGTCATTGTAATTTTTTAGGAAATTTTCTCATTAAGCCTTCTCAAAGGCTTTGGTCCTTAAGTACTAATAATACAGATGTAAGCAAATGATGCCCGGTGCTAGCAAAGGTGAAAAAGATATGGCCCATTCCACTGGAAACAGGAGTTTTATCTGAATTTGTGTTTCTTTAAATAATCTATATTGACAACTATTTGTACCAACACTCTGCTTTCACATGCTGCTTATACAGCAGATTTTAGCAAAGCCACCTTAGAAATTTCTGAGAAAAATCTAAGAAAAGATAAACTCTGTATGCAATATGGTTTTTTCCTACCAAAGCTGATTAAAATGCTGTCCTTTTGTTCATGCAGTTTTTCCCAGAAGGCAACAGTTCAGATAAACTTTAACTGAATTTATACATTATTTGTTCACAAATAACAAATGGACATTTTACAAAATGTTTTGTAATTGACCTTCCAGAGGATGTACAACCTTTTTACTGTTCCACCACTGCAGGAATTGTTAAGATGGTGTGAAGTAGACCTCAATTCTAATTGTATACACTCACAGGAAAACTACCTGTACACACTGTCCTGATTCCAGCAATTGAGAAGCAGGACAAGGCTAGAGTGGTAGTTGGTACAATGGATCTGGAAGGTACTATATGTGCTACCTGACCTACTTCTAGACCTATTTGTTTATGTTTGGAGAGCACTGCATAGGATTATTTCAAAAAGAAAAAGGAAAAAACAAGCAAGTTTCTGACAGATCTGCTTTACTGCAGAGAAGGAAAAGCACAACAGTTATTATTTTAACACTTTGTGGGATTTTTGTAATAGGTGATTAATTTATTTTTATTATTTATAGCTACTTAAAATGGTCAGTCAATGTTCTATTATATTCTGGGATTTAAATTCTGTAGCTCCTGTTCAGTTTGTTAGAACCTGAGACTTCATCTGCTTTGCCACTTTAGAATCATTGGATTTGCTCAAACTAGATGACAGAATAAGTTTAATTTCGAGCTATTTTTGAATGCAGAAAATCTCTCTAAAACATAAACTGAGATTGGGCCTGAGTGCTGAGAGTGCTGTATAACAAAACAGAACTTCACAGAAAGAACCATTGATGCCAAACCCTGTATTTTATTTTATGTTACATAACTCACCAAAACTCTTCAAGCTTATCCTACTTTATGTTAGGCATCTTTCTTGGAGAACTGTCATTTTAGGCTCCTGATAAAACTAACATTTGCCTTGTTAGACTAGATCATTTTCTGGATTGGTTTTCATCCTTAATAGAATCATAGAATTGCCAAAGTTGGAAGGGACCTTAAAGATGACCTCATTCCAACCCCCCTGCCTGGCAGGGATGCCTTCCACTAGATTAGGTTGCCCCGAGCCTTCTCAGTCTTCACTCTGAAACAAATAAATGCCCATCTGAAACAGTTTGTAGCCACATTTTTTCACAAGCTAATCCTTCTACCACTGCTGATATATGAGTAACACAGATTTAAAAAGCAAAATAAGTCTTAATAGATGATTCACTATATCACAGAAAGATGCCTGAAACAGTCATTCACTGTTATTCATCTTTTTGTACAGTTTACAGAAATAATTAGTATTTCATTTGACAAACAAGTCCAAACATCCATTAGCTAAATGACAAAACACATAGTTTGACTAGGTCTGTAACTTTCACTAGAACACTATCAATGGCATCTGCTGAACAGTACCACATTGGAGTACACATCTTTTCATGTATTTATAATTGCTGTGGTTAGGAGGCCACTGAGGTACTTAAAGATCACCTAATCTGTTTTTGAAATCAGAAGAGAAAAAAAATCATACTATGTAATCTGTAAATTATAAATATATGGAGCTGATCTTATTAATTTGTTGATCTGCAAAAGAGTTGTACCCCCAGATCCAGCAACAATGAAAGAGTGGAATAGAGCAAAAATTTTATATCATTACTGTCTGATCTGTATTACCACTGAAAATTGTCAGCTCTACATAACATTACAGAAGGAGCCTTTTCCCACAATATTCTGAGTGCTAAGGACAGCTTGAATAATGATGATATCTAAAATTTTTGAGATTAGCCAATTAACTGTAAACATTATCTATCCTTTTAACTGTTCACCTGAAATCTTACACCTGAGTTATAAGGTGTAAATTGGAATACATCTACATATATAACCACCACTTTTAAGATTCTGTTGTGAAGATGTAACTGGTGGGTTTGCTGATGATCCTATAAGATACATTCTGCAGCAAAATTGTACTTTCAGAATTATCAGTGGAGATGTCACCTGTAATGTGCTTGTACATGTCCTGCTATTTTGTGCTCTGTACAGAACTGCAAGTTTCTGTTATTGCACAAGGAAGCAATGAAAGCAGCTTTTTTGCAACTCAGCCAAAAACTTTAAAATATGTTGAAAATACACCCAAAATTCGGAAAAATTTATTAAAGAGCATATCTTTTAGATATGAACTGATTACTGGAAAGTAGTTGTGTTTCAGCATTTATTTGTTTAAACTTTCTCACAGAAATGGCCATCAAAAGGCTTACGAAAGGTTTCAGCCTCACTTGAAGTAGTAAGAAAGCACTTTTGCTGCACTTACTCAGTCTGAGATGGTAAAAAAACAGAAGTAGAAAGAGGAGTCTCCTGGGCTTCACATCACCTTGGATTTACAAAATGGTGTAATACCCATAAGAAACCATGTTCTGTCTCCTTCTTTATGTCTGATAAAAAAGCATGTTTTTAACAGAAGCCAGTGTTGTAAAGTTACATTGACTTCAGAAGTGCTGCAAAGCCAATGTTCCTATTGAAGCAGGTGGGAAAAGCAAGCCGGTGAACTAGGAACTAAGAAGGGCTGAGGTGTTACAATTTAATCCATACAGTGCCTGAAAGTCATTATCTCATTGACTTTAAAGGTCAGCAGGAAAGCACAGTAAGGGCAGTTACGAGTGGCACCAAAAGCACACTATGAGTGTGTCCCCATGGTACTGAATGTACTCTTAAGAGAAAAGTGCTTTGAAATTTTAAGCACTGTATTCAAGCTACTAATCTAGACTTATTAATTTTGCATTAGCAAAGCTATAGTACTTCATGGACCAAGGCAGTATCTTAAATGTAACCTAAACATGGTTATGAAAATAGACTAGTGCTAGCTCAAAATTTTTTGCCTTGTGCTCCATTACACTTATGGAGAAGTCTAGTGCTGGCTCACATATGAGTTTGGAGGGAATACACTTGGTTATTGCTTGCTGTTGCAGCAAATGTGAAAGATCAGCCTAGTGAAAGCCATCCTTAAGTGGGAGTATTCCAGAACTTTGCCCCCCCTTCAGCATGAAGAAACTCATGTAAGCTTGAAATGATCTCTCTTAAAATGAAACGGTCTCAGAATTCACCATAGATGTAACATAATTGAAGCCATGAAGATAATTGATTTTGACTGTTTAGATATTTAATAAATATACTCTGCTATATGAAATCTTACATAGATGGGTAAAAAAAGTGTAAAAATGTCATTACATGTGTTCATGTAAGCAATAGTAACAATTGCCTAAACAGAACTCCAGTCTCAGGCAAGCTGTAGGTGCTTGGACAACTACTCCTAGTAATTCAAAAGTACTTAATTTCCTTAGTTATTACATTACTGGGTGTTTTCATCCTATTTAGCTTATTTTGCAGTCTAGCAGGGTCAATACTAGGTCAGAATGCAATGACTTATAATGAGCTGGCATCTGAGGCTGTTGAAACCAGACATAACTACTGTAAGTGAGCTTGCTGTCAGTTATCAAGTTGCCTGGTGGTGAGCATAATGCTCTGGTTAGCTGCATCTTTTATACCTTATTCAACCAGGGATATCACAGTGAGTTCTTAGGAAACATTCTTGTTACTAGCTTAATTCAGTGAGAACTGGATATATATTTTGTTCAGCAGTTCAACAAAAGTAGGTTAGCAGGTTAGTTGAAACAGGTGAATAACAAAGGTGAAGGCATATTTACCCAAGAGTGCTTTGTATTTTAAAAAATTAGAAAGCAAAATTAGAGCAAATTAAAAATGTCTAAGTGCTACAAGTGGTAGAATTTTATGCATTCTGGTTCATATATTGTCTTTAGTCACATAAGTTTTCCTCCTAAAGCGCAATGACATTCAACAGGAAATTTAATCTCACAGAAATTTCTTACTGTTTAGAACCAGAAGCATTGTCATTATGCAGTCATGTAGTCATAAGACAAAGGGTAAAACTGGACTATTCATTTAGCCACTGTCTAGAACAAGTTCCTTCCTATTCCTGAGGAGAGCAACAAAACTTGAAAAGGCCCTGTGTTATTTTACACTGTTATTACCAGAAGAATTAGGCAGCATATAACAGTGGCTATCAGAAAAACGAGCTAGAGAAATAAAGTAAGAGAAAATCAAATCACTGTCTCCAAAATGACAGAGCAAACTTTAACAGTGTGCTTGACCCTAAGGCACTCGTCTGGCAAAATAAATACAGATGACTTAGCCTTTCCACAGAGAATCATCTTCTCTGTTCACTGCCCCCTTGTATACCATCTTGGAACACACACCACCTTCTTCTGCTTCCCTCTTCCTCCCCTCATCCTCCATATGATACTCACTTCTCAGGCTCTACTGCTGAAAAAATTCTGTATGTCAAGTAAGCTACCAAGCTACATTATAAGCACTAACCATTTATATAAGCATGAACGTGACCATACGGAGTGAAACCTAAGATTCATGTAGTCTACTTTGCCTGTCTCCATCTCTGGTAAACAGCAAATCCCTAAGGCAAAATGCAAAAATGGGGCAATCAGGTGGTGTTTCCTGTGGATCTTTCCCTAACATCCGCTAATCTGCAGTTCATGAATTTCATTAACTAAGTATGTTTATATTTCATGCCCTCAACAGATTTTTCTCCAAGCTTCCCAAACTCCTGTAAATTTACATTTACAAGGTCTTGCAGCAAAAAGTTCATCAGAGTAACACATTCTGGTCATCTGAACCTGCCTTCCACTACTTTCTGTAATGGAGATTATTAACAGCTGTCCCCCTTACTCCTTATGGGAATCTGACTTGGTCATCAGTGATAAGGCTGAGATCTTCCATATTTTTCCTGTGTCTGTCACATCAGACAGAGGAAGGTGACCTTAGTATGGATAATTCTGTTAGTACTCTTCAAATTTGAGTGACTTTTCTGCTGAAATTGCAGTCTTGGTACCTATATAAATATTCCCCCACGTCTTTTTCCTGTGTTTTTGCATCATCTGTATTTCCTTCCTTAAAGTGGGAATGATTCCCTTATCCATGCATGCACAGTCTGTTTCCATACCCAGTGTATCAGGACCCCAGTAGTAGTAGTAGTATCAGGACCAGGTGCTAGTTAACACATAAACTCAAAGGATATTATTCTCTAGTTCAATGCATGATTTCCACTATGCCTGTTTTATCACTATACAGAAAAAGAAAGAAAGTCATTATACACAATAAAACCAAAAGGAGTCTGGTCACTTACCAAGTGAAGATAAGACATAGTAAGGTAGATATTAAAATGAGGACTTGGTTAAACATTGCAGATTGTGTGCGTTGGATGGCTCTGTGAAGATCATTCTATATTAATGGAAAATAGGTGTTACTTTTTGGTTTGAATTAATAAGCCATGACTCTACCGAGGAATTATATAGTGCCCTGATAAAATTCAGTCATTCTAATACACTCAGAACTTGCTGCTCATATAGAAGGGTGCAAAAGAGCCAGCTGTAATCCTGTGATTATTTAAGTAACGCCTTGTTCATCCCGGCACAACTGAGATGCTATTGCAAGCTGCCTTAAGATCTGTCTGCTCATGCCTATCTTACAACTTACAGGCTACAAGGACCATTTAAGGCACAGCAGTTGATTTCCCTGCAACTGTGTATGAATGGAAGAGTACTAAAAGAACCATCCATTCCAACTTTCCCTAATTGGCACAGAAATAATTTATAGTAATTGGGATTTCATTTGATGTCTTTTTTCCCCCCCCTCATTTTTGATGTAGAAAGCAGTTTAGCAATGCTTGACCATTTGTACAATCTAAATACAGATCTGCTTAGCTTCCTATTCAAGTTGGACAGTGGACTGCATTACCAAAATCCAAACCAAAGCCTGAAATAGTTATTTCCTTTGGCATACTTACAATCATGTTTTCTAAAGCATGCTTTGCCAGCCAACAATTTAAAAATACAGGAATAAACAGGTTTCTTAGAACTGGCCAGAAAATCTGAAAGAAAAGTTAACAAATTCTTTAGAAGTTTTTCTATTCAATAATACAATAGAGCTTTTCTATTCAAGCAGCAATGAACCACTTAGGAAAAATACTCATTATTAATGTGTTTCTAGTGTGAGATATAGCTTTAAATAACATTTTTTTTCTTCCCTTGCGATGAACTGTATGGCAGATAATTTGGTAAAATAAGGACAGTCAGTTTTCAATGCACACACCAGAGATTCTTAGATTTTTACATCTAGCTTGTTTATTTTATTGATTGTGATGAGGGTTTTGGTTTTAGTTGGCCCTTATCGAGGAGGAGGGAGAAAGTGATCAGTATTCTTACTTCATTCAAGTAACAAACTGTTGTCTTCTTGTTGACAAATTTATGTTCCCACAGGCACAAATATGTCATCCACATAAGACTCAAATATACTTCAGTAAGATTATTTGTGCAGTTATAAAAGTACAACCTGCAATTGTATTAATTCAGATAGGTTTACCGTGATGATGAAAGGGACAGCATTAATTATCTCCAGGAGAAAGGGTATTCTCAGAATTTGTTCCCAGATATTTCCCTTCAAAAAAAAAAGGAGAAAAAAATACATGTCACAGTAGGCTTACAAACAGGTCACTTTTGAGAATGTGTTTTCAAATTACTGTTCTGGATAACAGAACAAAATGGAAATTCATTTCTGAGTTCCACCCTCTAGCTATTAGTGTTTGCTCATAAATTTGGGAAACACAAACAGGCTGCCTGTGGCAATATGCTGCCCTCTACATGTGTGTTTTCTCAACTTCCTGCTTGTACACACATGTGCAGGCACATTAATTTTGTATTTAAACATTGAACTTGGTTACTTTTTGTGACAAATTACCCCTAAAAGCAACTAAAAATACTTACCTTGTAGCTTAGGTAACTCAGCAGCAGAGTTTCAAAGAGACTTATTAAAGCCACAGAAACCTTAAGTAAAGTGATAAAATGTGTGTTAATACTGGCTTCTAAAGAATATGTGACATTAAGCATTACAATGAAAAGTAAAAGGTAATAAAAGCTAGCTTTTCCATGCATCCTCTGAAACCATCTCAGCTAACACCATTTAGCACAAAGCTCAAATATTGTTATTTTTTTGACTAAAGCACAAGCTGTGACTTGAGTCTCCTTGCTCTCTTCCAAGTATAACACCCAGACAGCCTGAAGGGTGGCTCTTCCATCATTTTTAGAAAGCACCATACAGTCTGTCAGATTGTTTCTCAAATTGAAGTTGTGTGTCTCTAAATGGTACCAAGACTATTTCACAATACAGAGATAAAGAGAGGAGGAGGAAGCTGCAAATAATGGGAGCTAGTCAGCCCTTCACTTTTCTGTAAAGATGTTATGAATGTGTGAAAAAACACTTTTCTTACTGTAGAATTCAGAAACTTGAAAACAGCAAAAAACTATACAAATGAATTATTATTGATTTTAATATTTAAATGTAACTGAGTTCAACTTACCAGTCTTCACTTAGATTATATGTAGTTTCACTTAGATGATATGTAGTGTATCTATTATGTTATTTTCAAATATTTAAGTAGTCAAATATCAAAACAGCAAAAAAGTTTATGTACAAATTTATATATATTAAATAACCACAAAACATACTTAAATCCTTTGCATAGCAAATACTTTTTTACTGTATATTGTGGGAATATTCTATAAAGATGATGCACAAATTCAGCTAGAAAGTCAAACAAGCCTCAGGACTTCTACTTTTAAACTAATGCTACTCCTGAAAACTCAAGAGTACACTATATGCACTCACAATATCACTATGGAGACTTTAAAAAGATGCTATGAATTGGAAAATAATTAAAATACGCAATCAAAGTATGATATTAGTTTCTTGAAATAAGTATTACTGTTTAATATAGTCAGGTTGTATCTTGAAATAAATCTTCTTTTACAACTACTGTATATATGCTACTGTGAATACATGTGTATATACACATGCTTACACATACACATTTAAATTCCTGTATTTATCAAAAAAACTTATTATAAGACTGTAATCATAAGCAAATAAATCTCTTGGTGGTTTTTAATGAAATTGATTACAGCAATTAGAATGTCTATGTCAAAAGTTATTCAAACTGTGCATACTTTAAGGAAGGAATTGAAAGGTATTTTCACCAAGAGATTCTTCCCTTAGAAAAACTGCATATTACGTAGAGATACAAGCCATCATAATGGCTTTGCTCTAAGCACGGTGCAATATAATGGTGTAACCAATATGGAAGTTTAAGGAATTCTTAGCAGAAAAACACATTTCACAGGAGTAATTCCCACATCACTGTACAAGTACAAAAAGTGTTCTTAAAATGAGCAGGCTCCAGAACACTGAAGACTGAACCACAAACTTAAAAGATCTCCAGGGCTCACAAAGCACTGAGGTAGTACATCTTTGTTAATATCAACTTTTCTAAGCATCCTTTTGACATAACTAAAATGCTATAAATCAATATTGTCTACAGTTATTAAACAGAAATAGTTAAATTGGCCATTTACATATTACCTGTAATCCCCATAAAGGCAGGCTTCGATTCACCCAAATAATAGGAGACCTGCTCATTACAATAAGAAAATAAATATGAAATTAAGCAAACTCTAGTTAGTGTTTTGGAAAAAATAAGAGAAGAAAAATTGGACATGTGCATGCAAATTAGAGCAGCCTTAAGTTTTTATAAATCTCAGTAATAAAGATTTTAAACCAGTAGCTGTTTACTGAGTAGTGACATTGCTTATATTTATAACCCAAAACCAATCATTGAGTTCCCATGGGAGTAATCCAACACTCAGAGACACCAAAATCTTTTATTAAAGTATTAAGGCAGTTTGGAATATTCAGGAAAACAGAAGCAATTGCATGAGAGTTATGGAAACATCATTATTATATGTTAAAAAGTCACATTGCTGATGGGAATGGATTTGTCTTCCTGCTCCCCTCCCCTTCAAATGGGAATTTTTGGTTTGTTTTTTTAACTTAGGAACTCACCAATCAATTGTTCCGTGTGTATAGTTTTGATGGGAACAACTCCGGCTTAATTCCTTACTGATAGTTATCATCCCATCCATGTAAAGTCCATTTTCATTAGTAAATGTATATGGGAACATGTCATAAAAACATATGGGAGGAAAGGAATATTAGTTACATTATTAAGTGTTCTATAAAATGCAATGTACAGACATTTTAAAAAGTAAAATAACTTCTGGAAAGTAGTTTGGTATGTGTTCCATATCTGTTTATAAAGGATTATGAAGCATTTCAGGTTACATTTTTTAAAGTATTATTTTAAACACATTCCAATATAAAAAAAAAAAATCACCAAAATTAAACTTTCAAATGCTAAACTAAATATTGCAGATCAAGAAATACTAAAAACCCTATCCCATGGATAGGCTGGGATAGAAAGAGCACATATACCTGGCATACTCTCAACAGGAAAGATTGCATTAAACTACACTTTATGAAGAGCATTCCTTCCAGAACTGCCACTTTAAAAACAACCAGCTAATGTTTTCAGTGGCCATGGTCTCTGCACACTAAGTAGTTTCTTTCATCAGGCTGTGACTCAGTATCTAGAAAAGAATTTTTTTTCCATAACACTGCATTTTTAAGAATGCATTGTGGCAGGATCTCTATGGGAAAGACCACTGATATTAACTGGATAACATTTGGACACAGGGCTGCCTTGTCTGGCATAGCTTCTAAGACTGGGGTCTTAGTGTGCGTGCAGAAGTGACTTACCTGAAGCTTCTCAGCTATACAAATGTTATACAGAAAGAGAACAAACTAACTAGTCTCTTAAATGTACCAGAACAAAATATAAGGGAATAATATATAGAGAAAATACACATACGCTCCCTGGCTGGTGAATTGTTAAACATTTAGATTGAAGGAACAAACATGTCAGGAAAACTCTGAGGAATTAAGCAGTCTGCAAGATGCAGGAAAATCTTTGCATATGAACACGAAAGTATCAAAGTATACCTGTGGCAGATGTGCTGATGTTCTAAGCTGTTCTGCATACCCAGACATAACCTTGCAGTATAAAATGCTCATTTGGGCCACTAGACTTCTCAATACAAAACAGTATCAGCAGCTTCTTCATCATACCTGTAAAATTTCAAGTCCCTGAGTCGATGTGCTACTATGCCTAAATTTCTAAGGATGGATTTTCTCTTCTCTATCACTGTTAAAAGTTTTGTGAAATCTTTATTGCTTGTTTTCCCCAAAAACATTTCCTCTCCTTGAAAAGACATTCTAAAATACATCTAGAGTTAAAAACCAGGTTTTTGCAGTCTTTGCTTTTCTAGTGAGATTTTTTTTTTCTGGCCCTTTTTCAGATGTTCTAATTTTTTACAATGAATTCTGACATCAAAAAATTCTCAAATGCATCTTCTGTACTTCCCATTTGCACATCCTTCTCTCATGCACTGCTGAGAAAGCTGATATTCTTCAACTCACATTGCTTTGGATTTGATTCTTGAAATACACAATATTTCTCCGTGCACTAGCTTTTTTATAGTTTTATCCATATTAGATTTATCTGATTTTCAAATATTAAAATTAGAAGTCATACTTTGTCCTTTGCCTAACATTGTGTGAAGAGTGCTAGTTGTGTTATCTCAGCGTTTTCATCTGTGCTTTTTTTCTTTTAGTATTTGAGGCCAACAGAATCAAATCAAGTGAAAGCAAGTAAGTTAATAAAAAGTGGTGCTTACTAGCATTTAGAATTGAGAATATTCAATATATCCAGGATACAAATACCACTGAAGTTCAGGATTGAATAAATTATATTTATAATTACTTCTACAGCTGGAAGTTGATTGTTTAACACACAATAGAGAGAAAAAATAATAATAATTATAAGAAAGCAGAGTACCCAGTGACCTATATATACTGACAATTGTAGGTGTGCAAAATAATGCATTATGACCACAGATTATCATACGTATACAACATACTTTTGGTCTCCCTCTCTTCTAAGTGTTTAGAGAAAGCAGAGGGCTAGAAAAGTATCATCAAAGTCATCTGCACAAAAGCTCAGTTTCATGTAATGTCTATCTGCTTCTCTGAGATCTGGGATTTTAAAGTGACATTATTTAAGTAAAATTGTTTAAGTAAAATCCTAAAATTATTGTTGCATAAACTGGCAAACAGATATCGGCAGTTCCATTTCTACAACTATAAATATAAATAAGATACTTATAAATGTTATGTAACAATACGACCAAAGGTTGTAAGTCTGCACAAGTGTATCTGACGCACAGTGTCTGAGTAAAGAGCCAGGATTATTTCAGCAGTAAAGTGAGAAAAATAATATTGTCTTAGTTCTTACTTCCATTTACAAAGTAAGGCTAGCTTTACTATTCTTTCAAAACGTATGTAAGACATAAACTCCAATTCCTGTTGACAGAATATCAAACATTTATTCATTAAATTCATTTACTTCTTCTAAGTTAAACAATGTTTGAGAGCAGAAATGACAAAAAAAAAATTACCATCCAAGTGCTTGTGTAGGATCATCCAGGAGTACACGAACTATGTATAAGAAACAGCTTAGAAGCTTGAGAGAAAAATTGAATAATCGTATTCTGAGACCTATTTTTAAAAGAAAACACAAAAATAAATTCAGGTTCTTTACATTTTGATTCACTTTGAAAGCTAAATCTAAAAGAAACTAGGAAAGTTATGCTGCAACAGAACAAAGGTCAATCTAGCCAGTGACCTGTCCCTGTTATGAGTGATTGGCATCATCAGACAGAGGACCACAATAAGGTTAAGATTCAGTCTGTTTCAATGTAAATAACTACTGAGTCATTTGTTTGAAATCTGTTCTATGTCATTTGTCCTTCCTGATACCATTCTTTGGGTCTTCTGTAGTTTTACAAGTCCACTTTCTTGTAAGGGGAACCAGAACTACATATAGTGTTTTAGATGCAAGGTACCACAACATGAAGAGACATACTTCAGGAATACCCAAGTATCCTGGGCTGGACTGGGAAGGGCACTGTCAGCAAGTCAAGGGAGGTGATCCTGCCCTTCAGTTCAGCCCTGGAGAGGCCCCACCTAGAGTACTGTGTTTGGTTCTGAGCTCCTCAGTACAGGAGAGACATGGAGCTCCTGGAACAAGTCCAATGGAGAGCAACAAAGATGATTAGGGGGCTGGAGCATCTCCCTTATGAGAAACAAGCTGGGCTTGTTTAACCTGAGGAAGAGGAGGCTGGGATGGACACTTATCAATGGATAGAAGAATCTGAAGGGAGAGTATAAAGAGGATGAAGACAGGCTCTTCTTGATGGTGCCAAACAATAGGACAATGGGCAAAACTGTAACTGGAATACAGGAAGTTCTACCTAAACATGAGGAACAACATCTTTACTGTGAGCATGACTGAGCACCGAACAGGCTGCCCAGAGAGGTTGTGGAGTCTCTTTCTCTGGAGATACTGAATAACTATATGGACACAGTCTTGAGTAATATGCTCTAGGGGACCTGCTAGAGCAGGGAGACTGGACGAGATGACCTCTGGCAGTCTCTTCCAACCCTAAGTATCCTGCAATTCTGTGATACTTTCAGTGATAGGCAGAGGACATACAATGGCAAATATTTAAGTATTAATATCTGAAAGTCTTCATGTAGTAGGCTTCCCATATAGAATATAATACTATCCCAACTTATAAAACAGTCAACTGTAATTACTTAATGAAGTTGCATAATCATGTGTCCAAGAATTAGGACATCTGAAAGCCCTGCTGAAGGCATAACTCAACTGAATCTACAACAACCTCTACAGATCATATGAATACTGAAATCTTCTAGTGGAAAGGATATATAACAAACACTATCACAAAATGTTACAGTATTTCCCACAAAAATAGGCCTACTGTATAAAGACAGGATTCCTTCAAAGGGATCCAAACAACACTTGCTTCTTTTACATGGGCAATTTATTTCAGTGTTGACTAGAGCCATTACTGTCTACTACAGTGGAACTTAACTGTATTTTAATCAGATTTTACAGTCATTAGAGGACTAGAGTTTAAATTTTCAGTCTTCTTATTAAATTCAACAGTCTCAAAATTTTACCAGTGTAAATATTTGTATCTAACTCTTGGTTTTAAGCTTTCACTTGCTAAGTAAGTTAAAACTGTCAGTTGACTAAGGGTAAGTGTGGGGATGTCACTTTAAACATTCATTTTTTTGTCTCGTGAACAGAGTCCAATTCTACGTGGCTGAACCCTTCTGTCCAAACCACAGATACCACTGACTGAGTCTTACCCATGATGTGCTGCAAATGTGTTAACAGGTCTTTTGAACTCAATATAATTACTTCTGTGTTTTAAGAACTACAGCTTCATTATGTATACCCCAACCTGTGTGCAAACATTCACTTTTAAGGAAAGAATCTGTTCTCCTACAGTAATATTAGATACTTCTCAACTTTACTCAGTTCCAAGTTCAAAATGATCACCATTCAGGTAAAACTGATAAATCACCTTTTGTATTTAGAAGCTCCCTTCCTATTAAAATGCAGTCTACAGTAAACACAGAAAACTAGCAAATAGATTCTTAAATATTCTGACATGCAATTGCTGAAAGAATTCTTAAGGTTTATTACACAACACTGCTTACTATTTTAAAGTGTGAAGTTCCAGTTATCATATGAGGGGCTAAAATCCTGTGGTTGTGATCATGAGAAATACCACAGCTGTTATTGGCAATTAGGTTCGTGAACATTAACCTGCTGTCCTATCAAGAATAATTAGCCGCAGCCTATTTATTCCCCAGCATGAGTGAAGAGATTGGTGGGTTGAAGTAGTAAATGGATTGAGATGTTGTGGTAGGTAAAAGTGTTATGGATTATCTGACTAAGAAGAGCCCAGTACTTTTTTTGGCTAACCTTATGATTGATTTTTTTTCAGCTTTTTTGAATTGTTGAAAAAAGCATTAATTGTCTGTGCTAAGTCTCTGGTGGAAGTCTGCTGTTGTATGACTGGTTGCCATAACAACTAGGCTATTACAACAAGAAGAGCAGGTAATAGTAAAAAATAAACCAGAACATGCACACAAAAAACCCCCAGCACACCAAACAGTGCCAACAGAGAAAACAAAACCACAGCAAACAACCAAAAATAAAACCAAACCAACAACAAAAAATAAATATCTTCTCCCCCCCCCCCCAAAAAAAAAAACAACCAAAAACATCACCACAAACAAAATACGCCTACCAGGGCTTCTTTTCCTCACTCATTTTGTGTTGTCTAGCAATTCTAGATACTGTTTTTTTCTTTTGTTTCTTTAGATCTGTAAATGTTACTCTTCTTGTGAAATGCTACTTTGTTGCATTGATAATAGCTTGGTTTCTTTCTAATCATAATTTGAAATTATATGTTGGTTTAAATGCCAAAAGACAATGTTAATTTTCTGATTAAAAACTACATCAGTATAAGGGACCCATGCTCCAGTCTGTTGTCTTAAACTCTTTAACTCTCAAATCTTAGTCCTGAAAGATCTAGAACTACTTAAGTATTTAAGTTATATACATCTATTCTAGGCTCTGCCTAAGAGCTTCAGGCTCTGGTACCCAGGAGCGTATCTGATGTATCCACAGGAATGGCTGTTTCCCACAGAATACAATGCAGGGTTTTCACACCTGACATACTTTCATTTAAGGGTTCTAGTTAGCATAAAGTGCATATCGTGGACTGGGTTATATATAAAGTAAGGCTATAGGATATGTCTTTTAAAATATGTGATTGGGTCATTTATTACAATATAAATATGGAAGAAGATGCTTCAAGTCTATCCTGTTTCAAATGGACTCCTCTTCTAGTTCTGTATGCCCCATCATTCAGAAACAGCACATTCTGTCAGAGGGAGAAGATTCAGACATCCCTGCTAAAGCTTTAATAATTAATGGAGGACTACTAAATAAGTATTCTCTCTGGCCAAAATCTTCTGTAGCCTCATAGTTGGGGATGTCACACAACTATCATGAAGATCTAGGATATCAAATATGGGAAGGAGGGAACAGTCACTAGAGGAGGCATTTAAATTAGGTTCCAAAGAAAGCATTTCATATTCCTTTTTGGTGGCTATTTTTGTCCTCTATTTTACATGCTGTCAGTGGATCAACACAATCTGCTTGACTTAATTTCTTCTTTTCCATTCACAGCCAGACTGTGCAAGTAGCAGGGTTATTTGCACAGGGTTTCTCTGTATTTTGACACTGGTGCCTGAAACTTGTACAGAGCTACATCAATCATACACTGTTATCCAGTTATGTATTGTTTAACAAGACTCTAATTCCACTGCATCCATGTAACCATGGTGTTACATCCCTCGTCTTTAAAAGAAGAAACTGATAATAACAGTTCAAAACCTGTTTGTTTTGTGAAAGAAATATAACTTTTTCAAACATTAATGTTCTCAGTTTGAACACATATTTGCTACTTCTTGCAGGCATTTTTAAGTACAGAGTAATATGTTAAACTTCACCAGCACTGACTGTGAAATGAAAGTATTTTTACTACAAATTCTTGAAGCTTTCCTTACATACATTTCTGGAGACTAAACCTTTGATTTAGAGAGTTCAACTAAATCAAAGCAAGAGTGACAAGAGAGAGCAGCTAAAGATTTTACGATCATCTTCCATTATTCCTTCCTCATAAGTCTCTAACATTTTTGGGTTTTAGCACATTTTTCTCAGTAGCAGCTGGCTTCAGGAGTTGGATCAAAATACAGTTAATAATTTATATCCTGGTGATGGTTATCTTTTACTCTCTCTCTCCACTGAATTGAAACTTCACTTTTTTTTCCCTTTGAGACTTACTTCAGGCTGTGATCATGCAGTCTGTGATCTTGGCAAGTACAAGGAAGTCATATCAGTATGTCATCTTTTTTTCTCTCTTTCTTTTGGGGGCTGGTGCTGGCTGACACCTTTGTAAAATGCATGCATTGGTAGAACTTCATTAGACATTTGCTTCCAGAAGATTGAGTAGAAGCTAGGCTGACATTAGACATAGATGAAGGCTTGTTTTATCATTTCATGGAAATACTTCCAAAACCAGAATAATGAATGAAAAAATCAGTATTTCATGCTACTGGTCTGTCAGTGATTTTGATTAGAATACTATTTTGTAGAAAATTCATATAAATTCTAGCGGTGACTGCTCTGGTTGACAAAACCATGCAGTATTACACTTTGATGTGTTAAATCCACTAGTGAAGTCTTAAGGATTAGTGAACGTGTGTGGTTTGATTTAGTTATACTATTTGAAAATTTCCTGATTACTTACAACAATTTTCTCAGTACTGTTACTGAGTAACAGTAATTTCTCAATTACATCATTAGTATGTGAAGGAAGATTTTCAATGCTCTCACTGAACACTGACTAAGATCTAAAGGGCAACAATTTTATTTAGCAACTCACTGATACCTCTGGGCAACAGAACCCTCCAATTTTAATGGAGGATTGAATGAGAATGCTTGAATGAGTGGCAGGTACTATCTCAGCAGCAGGTTTCTGGAGATTTTATTTTAGATGATTCTGGTTGTGAGTATTTGGATAAGAGTCAAGAGCTGCATAAGCAGAAGGAGTGCTTGACTGAACATACTTATTCTGAACACGTTGGTTTGGGTATTTTTTTTTTTCATTCAGTGGAATAATAATTTTGCTGTATTTCCTGTTTGTTTCTCCTGGAAATTGCCTTGTTTAAAAGTCTGTTGGTTAAGCTTCTTGTACCATGAGAAGCAGAAGCGGTACTTGGGTAACCTGTGGGATTCTAGTGCGAAATGGCATGCCCATGCTGTATACTGGTGTAAGTGTTTACAGTCCTGTAAGCACCCTCATTCTCTCATTCACTTTCCATGAAATGGCTGGATAGTTCAACAATAGCAAAAACATGTCTTCTCTCTTGAGGTTTTTTTAGAGTCCTCTCATGAGGACCTGTCAGGAAAAGAAGATGCCCATAATGATAGGATCTATTAGCTGCCTACAGAAAGAACTCATTACCGTCTTTTCATTTCTTAATCAAAACCACAGCCATGCTTCTAGAAAATCTACCTCAGCTCTGTATGGCATCACTGTGCAGGAGAAGTCATCAGAATCTGGATTTTCCCAGCAATCATCAAGTAATCCAAGGAGGAAAACTTGTGCTACTTATCTATAGCATGAGCCCACCTCCAATAAGCTGAATTAACAGTTGCTTCCCACTCTCTTGCTTATTTCAAATAAACTTCCACATCATTCCTCCCCTTTGGACCCATACATCACACTTACTCAGTCATAACCTAATAGAAATGTCCCAGTATAATAACTTAACGACAGTTCTCTTAATGTGCTTAGCCAGAAGAGTATGCACCTGGCAACGGAATGGCCATGAATTCATACACTAATTAACTAAATTCTGGTTTAATTTTTGTGCTGATGATCATAAATGTATCCATTTTAGATGTACAGAGTCTTTAGTTCTGCCATCAAAATATGTATCTGTATATACGTATTTTTTTACTCCTTTCAGGATCTAAGTAGAGAAAAAATTCTTTTGTTTATCTCAATCTCAAGCAAGAACATACCATTTGGAACCTCCCTACCTTACCAATAAGAAGAGATTTACAGCAATTCCAGTCATTACTTTATAGGTGTTCTTTACTAAGTAAACAAGAGTGCATCAAATCCTTAATTTGTGGGCTAGATCAGGAACAAAAAGATTATTTATTGCTTACAGCTTCCCAGACTGCTTTTCTAGCCAGCAGTAATACTCTTCTAGTTTAGGATGCTTTTTCTGTTTTGACTCTTACTCCATCACACACTATATCAACAACATTAGAAGTCAAAGTCTATAAAAACACAAAATACTTTACAATCATGTAAAATGACAGGGAGAACAGTAGAAGAGAGCTAAAACCATTTGAGAAGTTGTAGTGCAGTTATATGTAAAGCTAATTAAACTTATTTATCTCTAACTAAACAACCGCAGAATGGTTGAGATTGGAAGGGACCTCTGGAGATCACTTTGTCCAAAAAAAACCCCAACTTGATCTAGTCTCCCAAATTTTGTTTGCCTAGGTTGGTTTTCTTTGTTGTTTGGTTTGGGTTTTTTGGATTAGGATATTGAAAAAGTAAAGTTCTTTCTTTTCCCCTTTCTGTCTTTTCCAAGACACAAAGCCACTGAACCATCTTAACTGTATTACAAAGCCCAAAATGTATTCTTTCTATTCTAGAAGCTTTACATATTAAGGTATTGTAGTTTTAATTCCTTGCAGGTGTAGGGCAAATGGAGGTAAATTCAATCCTGCTAAACACAGGAAAATTGAGGTCAGTTACTTATCTTCTCAGCTATGAACTCTTCTGATCTAATCAAGATTTGGTAATATACAGTACTTCTGTCCCCTGGGACCAGCTGCAGGGATGTATATAAAAAGATTAATACCTTTTTTCCTCTAGACTATTCTCTTCTATGATGGCCTATGAATTTAAGTGCATATGTCAACGAAGATGTCATTAAATCAGACTAAAGACAAGGACTACATTTCTGAGGTACCACATTCAGGAGAAGTAAGTAGGTCGTCCCCATTAGTTTCTTTTCCAAATTGTTCATGTGCTTTTTAGTACAGAATACTTGATAAAATGGAACACTTCAAAAAGCTAGTTATTTCTGCAGCTTTTTTCCTTCAGTATCTTAAGAGGTTCTTTGCTTTCCTAGACATAAGGTCATGGGTTGTCAATGAGCACTGCAATGTCAGATCCATGCAAAATAGTCATCTTGATCATGATTCAGAAATAAAATCAAATCCATTAAGTATCAGTCCTACAAAACAGGTATGCTGGTTTTAGAGTTTAAATAATATTTTTGAATTTGATTTGGATAGTATGTAAAACTCACTCTTCTCTAGGGTAGGACTTCCACTCAAAAGAAAATCAACAATAGTTTTACTGTTGCCTTCAATAAATTTGATTCTACTCAAAGTATCACAGTTATGCTTAACAAAAATTAATCCAACTGCTTACTTGATCTTTGGTTTTTGATGAAGAAGAGCTTTAGTCTCTCTTTAAATGTATTTTCATTCATATAGAATTCAACTTGCACCCTGAAATAGAAAAGGAAGTATTAGAATTGAATATGAAAGATAATTTTTTTAAAAATAATTTGTTTCCCTAAACATCTGTTCTTTACAAAGGAACATAAAGAGAATGTTCAGCCAAAAGCTCACTTGCATTTGAATGACTGATGTTAAAAGATTAAAAAACAAAACAAACAAAAAACCCCCAACAAACCTCATTTATCCCCTTTACATGCAGAATCATCTTCATATTACTACACTGCAAAATCATAAGCATCTATGGTTTTGGTATTTTCATTGGAAGACTACTCTCATATCTCCATCTTTCTAAGGAAGACTTCCTTGATATTCAGGTTAAACCTCCCATATCAGTTTAACTCCCTTCCTGTAAAATTGGCATTTTAATGGTGCTTCTTTCTTCTATCTTGTCCATATCTTTGTTAAGCATTCATGTTTCAGTTAAGCGTTCACTTGTATTTGCCTTTAATCAAATGCTCATGCATAAACAAACCTTTCTGAACTTCACTTTTGTCACAATGAAATACTGAGACCTGAAAGGAAAATTATATTGCAATCATGTAATATTGTACAGAAAATAGGTCATCTTCCTGATTATATTAAAGCAATGCTAAGGTCAAGGTTTTTTTCTCCTTTCTCACCAAATTTGCCAGGGTGTATTCTCATGTTTGTGTCCCTCAATTTGTTCAGAGTACAACTCATGCAATACTTGTACAGACTAGAAGAGAGGAGAGGGGAAGAGGCTCGCAAGTGGAAAAGAAAGTGTGTATTAGCTATGCAGAAAAACTTAGGTCATTCCAGAGCTATAGTGCTGCACAGTTGTAGAGCCTGAGGTAGAACGAGTGCAGTATTACTTCTGTTTCTGCTGAAGTCCCTGCTCTATCCAACTGACTGGATCTCCCTCACCAATCCCAGTTCTCCTCCAGCAATGAAGCACTTTATCCCAGCAGTTTCCGTGCCTTCCTGAAAAGTCAGTCATCAGTTTGAAAACTCTTCTGTGATTGCTAAAGGATAAAATGACACCACAAAAGTAAGTTTCTGCTTTACTTGTCATTTTCTCTGTATACCATCATGTGTTGCAAAATTGCATATAACTTTCCAGTTCATAGGCATACTTGATCTTTAGTAGAGCATTTCTTTTCAGTAGTCTTTCATTAGATGACTGTACTTCAATCACTTGTTCTTATATGTACTGTCATATCATTCAAGTAGGATACTGACTTTAGGTTTTTTCTTCTTGCTGTGAAGCCTTTGCTGAAACAATTTTTTTTAATTTACTGTTATCTAGTCTCTTCCCCTCAAATATTTGTCTAATACCATGTATTTCTGCACAATTATGGAACTGGAAGATTATTTAATTATGGGCCCAGTATGGGTAGCATTTCAGGTAATGTGACTTTTCCATGCTTGCTTACTCATTAGCAGAAGTTTAGGCAAATCACTTTGTAGGACAGGATCAGCACATTATAAAAAGGTGGCTCTCTATGACTCAGTGAAGTCCATTAATTTTAGATAGTCACTTAGCTTTGGTGTGGTTTATTGTAGTGTTCCTTGTAGAATGGATAATTACACTGCTCCCTATTCAGAAAAGAACATAACCTTACTTTTAAGAATCTGTATTGGAACTAAGCTCTATAACGTAGAGAACTCTGACTTTATTTCTGTGCAATGACATGTGTGACACAGCACTAAGAGCAACTCCTACACAAGCTTTTCTGCCCTATCTGGCTCTACCTCTTCTGTGGCAAGACCTTTAAGCAGTTGGAATTAGAGGAGGAACCCACCTGCCCTATTTTTTTCAAACTAAGAGTAGCTGCAACTGCATATTCCAGAGAGCTTGGGCCAAGTCGAATGTTGCTGAAACTGTCACCAACTAGAGGAAAAGCCCATCAGATGAAGAGCAACTTGTTTTCTGGGCCTTTACTGAGCTTTAAACATAGACTAAGTGTTGTGCTATTCAAGACTGCAGGAGTTGTTGCCATTAACAGATAGTTGGTAACCTTAAGGCTACTTAATGAAGCATGACCAGGGTTTAATTAGCACGTGAGCAGGTTTTGGGGGGCCTGAGCTCTATTTAGGTTCTTTTCTGCATATTTCTCATGGCACTTACTAGCATTAATGCAGTGACAGTTTCAGTGGGAAACACTTCCCATGATTTGACAGCTGCCACGTGCTAAACCTGTATGTTTAATCTTTAAGGGCATATTTCAGTAGGTAAACAAAGTGGTACAAGCTATTGAAGTAAAGGATGTTATTTAAAAGGTACACAGTATCAGTTATCATTTTTACACATTTTAAACTACTCAGATTTTTTGGTTAAGAAAATTACAGTAGTCACCTATCATGAAAGAACAGCATGTTAACAGTAAGCAATGATTTAATGATAATGAAGAAAGAGAATGTGGGAGCTAATCACCCTCCTATCACTACCATTATGAATTGCTCTGATAGCCTTCTAACAGCCATCTACTTCTTTTTCCTTAGCAACCTGTGCTCACAGCAGACTGGGATTCCACAGTGCAGCAGTTTCCATGGCAAAATGGATTACAAATGCTGCCAATACCACTTATATGGCTCAACTCCTCCTTCTTCTTCCCCTGACTTTTTTGAAAGTTAACTATATCAGCCTTCTACATTTGCAGGAAATACATTATCATGCCTCTATAATCAATGTACACTTTCATGATATTCTGGCTACCACACAGCATAATTCACTTTGTTTCTTAAAGGTTACTATTTACTAAGAATGAATGGCTGAAGGAGCCATTAGCAGGGGTAAGGGCAGAAACCTCCTGATACAGTTCCTTCAAAATGTTCTGCTTTTTATTTTTAGGGAGTATACTCATTCTACTTGAACCTTTGTTGTAATCTTTTAATGATTAAAATTTTGCCTCAAGTATTTGTTCTCTTCTGTATCTTTCACAGGTAGTCTATTCTGGCAGTGTGAGCATGACATGAGCAAGCTGTGGATCAGGGCCTCAACATTTTTCTGGGTACTTACTGAAGCCATTTACCATGCACTATGCTGATGGAAACTATACCCAGCACGGGTAAGGCTGCACTTCAAAGACTGTGTTCAGCTTTGGGCCCTTCAGTACAGGAAAGACACCGAGTTGCTGGAATATGTCCAAAGAAGCGCAACAAAACTGGTGAGGGGTCTAGAGCACAATTCTTATGAGGAGAGGGTGAGGGAACAGGGGTTCTTTAGTCTGGAGAAACGGAGGTTCAGGGGAAACCTCATCTCTCTTTAAAACAGGTATACCTGAAAGGAGGTTGTAGAGATGTGGGAGGTAGGTCTATTATTGTGGTGGGTTTAACCCAAACCATAACAATTATCCCAGGTAACAAGCAACAGGATGAGAGAAAACAGCCTCAATTTACACCAGAGGAGGTTTAGGTTGGGTATCAGGAAAAACTTCTTCACTGAAAGAATGATTATGCGTTAGAACAGGCTGGCCAGGGAAGTGGTGGAATCATCATCCCTAGAAGTGTTCAAAAAAATGTGTAGATGTGGCACTTCAGGACATGGTTTAGTGGTGGACTTGGCACTGTTAGGGTAATAGTTGTACTCAATGATCTTAGAGGTCTTTTCCAACCTTAATGACTATAATGACTCTTTGACATCCAGTATTTACAAAATGGCACAGCATTTTCTTAAAGACAACTTCTAACAAGTGCAGAGTAATTAAAACTGACAGGTATAAGGTCTTTTTATTATAGGAGATTTTATATATTTATTATGAACAAACCAATGAATATTTTTGAGATCTCTGCAGTATGTTCATGTAATACTGTCTTGTAGATTCTTTATAATATCTAATATTGTGAATGTACATGATAGGACACACATTGCACACCTTCTAATAACTGCCTTATACTATGCAGGTTTACCTATTATCTCTATTTTTTCAAACTAAATCCTTGCAGTATTCCTCTAGAACCACTTATGCAGTACAATTGTCTGTTTCGAATTTGAACTATCATGTAACAAAGACATTTTTGGTCATCTTAATACTTACAGTGTATGCTATGACATAGTGTGATAACACCTTTCCATCACTGTCAGCCTGGATTTAACTCTATAGTAGAGTGTTAGGAGCAAAAGACAGAGTATCCATCACAAGCTATGACAGCTTTATTTTTTTTCTGCTCAAATTTAATTCTTTGTTCACCAGGACAATTTCTCTATTGCTTTCCTGAAATTGTTTTTTTGATACCAGCTTCTCTCTTTGCCATTCAACAAACAATTTTTGTTTCAAGGGAAAAGTTACTTTGCTATGAAAGGCAACAGGACAGCTGGTGATTCATGAGTAATGAAACTGTTAGCAGGAAGACATGGTCTGCTCATCTGTATCACAACTACATCTCCCTATCGCTCATTGATGCTCTAAACCAGAAGTTAGATGACAGATTCTTCACCTGCAACTACGGCTACAATGAAGTACATTCACCATATCTGCCCTCTCTGTGACAGGCAAGGTATACTCAGGGTCAAGCAGTCACCAGGGTGCCCCACAGACATTATATGATTGAATTTACTGTTCTTAGAGTAAGACATGCCTCAAGTTGTTGATTTAAAATTTTAAAGCCTTTTCTACTACAGTATTTTAATGCTAATAATTTCAAACCTTCCACTTGAAGCTATTTATGAATGCTTAGCAATCTTCTGTCTGTTGTAGCATTGCCAATAAATTGTTACCTTAGTAAAACTCTTGTTCTCTCTAATCAAAACCCTCCTAGTTATTTCCCCTAGTAGACATATTTGCATCTACACTAAAGACAATCTTCAGGGTCAGTAGCTGTTTTAGGAGTTCTTTCTAGCCCTCCATCTATTTATCATCTTGCCCTCAACCTCTTTCTTTGGTCCTCTGAGGCCTCTCTCCTGCCACTCCATGATCAATTCACAATTTATTTTCCACCATTCTCTTGTTCCAACTCCTCCTTTTTCCTACTTTTCCATCTAAATTTTAAGACTGTTTGCAATGCCTTCTTCAACAGTTCCTTTTCTCTAGTTCCTTGCAGAATTCACCCTGTCATGTCATCTTCTAGGTACTGAAGAATTTCACTATTTCACTTGAAAACATGGAGGAAATGGCACACTGTTCCTCCTGTGTTTTCTCTAATTCCCTATACAGACCTTCGTTTTCAACATGCCTTTCTTCTTTCCATTCTCACTGCTTGGAATTGTAGCCCAGGACTCTTGTCTGTCTTCCTGTCCTGTCCTTTTCTGTTCTCCTTTGCAAACTTCCCTTTCTTCTGCTCGAAGTCTATATACCTGTGATACATACATCTTTCATTAAGTGACCTCTTGCATGTTTCCTTCAGCAAAACTGTATATTGTTTTTTATTTTAGGAGATGTGAAGGAAGAAAAGTGCTCAGTTTCACTCTCTGTTACCACCCCTGCCACTTACTCCTTTCTTTCCATCCCTAATCCTCACAACTTCCTTGTCACCTCCAGCTGTCACCAGTTTGCTTTGTCACCTCCTAATCCCCTCTAGAGAAGGATATGATCAGTGTGGAAGAAGTGTAAAGACTGCTCTCCAGGGCCCTGTGCAGCAGGCTCACAGCAGTTTATACAGCATGAAGAAGGCTGGGTAAGTTTTATGCTATGCAGAAAGTAAATCCACGTATACATCTACCTAGCAACATAAATGTAAGTATCTGGGTAGAACGGGAAGGTAGGGTACTAAAGGTTTCAGGTCATTTCTCTGAATATGTATTTGATAGGTGCCATATAGTGCAATGGAGTTTCAACAGAAGTCTGAAAGTTCAAATCACTACTGCAGTAGTAATCCAGAAAGGCCAAATGATAAAACTGATTATCTTTTATTTGTGTGTTTAAAAAAAATTAAAAAAAAAACCCACAACCAAACACACACAACCAAAAGGAAACAGAAAAACATGAGAAATAACTGTTAGAAAGGAGGTAGACAGCAACTATCATAATGAAGCTTAAGCAGAGGCTGGAGGAAGTGGTAGCAACGCCTCACAAAGCAGCAATACAACATGGCAAATAAAAGCAGCTGCTCAGGACTTTTATGTGGGCAGCAGCAATTCCAGACAAAGTTGCCAGGCTCAGGCCGATGAACAGTGGGGCTCCTAGCTTGCCAACTTTTGCACCCTGCAGCAGAGGGAATAACAGCTGTGAACGGAGGAGAGGCCCAAGCCCTGAGCTTTGATTTGAGCTTGCTATTACTCACACTACAGAGGAAGAACTGCTGCCAGAGGCCTGGCAATGTAGAGGTGTTTAGGACATGAGACTGCTTAGGCTGCACTTCCAAAGTCTGCCAGTTTCAGTTTGTACTAGGTGAACTCTTTAATGTTGTAGTGTATGTGATAAACATATACACAATATGGAAAATAGGTATATATGTTCAGCATGGAGTCTTCTGCTAGCGTAGATGTGGGATCTCTCTGCAGAAGCAGCTAAATCATTAAGGAATATTCAGATGCATGTCTTCACTGAATCATCTATTCAGTATTTATCAGCTTACTACTGGCTTTCAGGAAAGTCATCTAGGCAGTTTTTAGTTTACATATGCGGTAGCTGTTTATGTTTGGAACTAGACAATTGTTTATCAACTTATAATTCACTGCTCTCAATAATGCAATTTCTTGCCGATTATTATCAAAACTATCAGTACTGACCAATCAACATCTAATTTGCTTATTACCAGATAAACCGGTGACACAGATTTGTGTACGAATTAGAGATGAGCAGAAGCAAACACTCCGGGATACTAGAAAAGGTAGGATCTTTACAGTATTTCACTGACTTACAATGATTATGAACCATCTCTTTGTCTGGTATAAAAGACAAATTTGCTGTCACAGAGTTAACAAACCAATTCTTCAGTTGCCCAGATAATGAAAATAATGTGAGGAAAGGGTGGGTGAGGATATGACAACCAAAAGCTGTGGTCTAGGATTGTACAGTGTGATGTTCATAGAATTACCTTCATAAATGTGGTTATAAGTATCTTGATTTGTTTATTTGAAGTCTTATTTTTAAAAATGGTGTTATGCATAACTATGTTTAAAACTAAACTTTGATTAAGCATAGTAAACTTTTGAGTATTCATTATCAGTGAGATTTTCGCTGCCTACACATACTCCTATCACTGGTCCTTAGCTTATAGGAGCCTTTTAGGAAAGGTTTTCCATTGATTCTGTAAAACATCTGTATTACTTATAATACAGTAATTATAGCTGTCATAGTTCTAGTACGCATTCAGATTTTTTGCATACAGTATTTTACATACAGTATTTCAAAAATAAATTAGTTGGTTCATTTTTGTCTCCTTCAAATCTGGACAAATGTTATTACCTTATTTTCAAAATTATTTCCCTAAATTAAAGCAATATTTTTACAGGCAAAATCCCTAAACCTTATTTGTAAAGTGCTAAGTATTTCCAAATGGACTATGAAAAAGTCATCTATCTGTCACTACTCAGATGTTAGAGCTCCTACAAGAGTAGTTTAGGCAGAATATATCACTTGTTTACTTGATCATGCTAATAGTCATCCAGTCAAAGTCTACTCACAAACACAGTTTAATTCTAAGTTAGCATGGATGTTTCTCTGCAACCTTTCCTGAACTGCACTTCCTGTACTAGGCTAATTAAACATTTACAAAATGTTAACTAACACCAAAGTTCCAGAGCGCATTTTAGTGCTTCAGAACACAGCATCAGGAGCACTTTGGTATCCTTAGGAAAATGCTGATTTGTTTCAATAATAACAATATTGATGGTTAGAACAAGATGGAGAAAATACGAGAACATATAAGGGAATGGGATGAGTGTTGGTGAAGGGGAAGTCAGAAAAGAGGTCATACTAGAATGAGGCTATATTAGAATAAGAAACAGTGTGTTACTTGCTGTGTTCTTACATTATTTCCTCTTATCCCTTACCACTGTCTGCTAAAAAACTGACCAAACAGACCAGTTCAATCTGACAAATAACACACTAAATGCCCTGCCTCAGTGCAGACACTCTTCAATTTAAAAAGAAACCGAATTATGAAAAGACAAATATGCATGGTAAAAAATTAATATAGTAATAGCTTTCACCCTTTTAACAATGGGAGTTAGAAAACTTACAATCTTAACCTTCAGCTATGAATTTACACAGTCAACTGAAATAGCATTATACACTACTAACTTATTAAAACAAAACATGACATAGCTCCCTTTTTCAATTTGTAGAGTTCATGAAATCAAATTGTTCCTTTTACAGGCATAGTCAGAACTGTATTTGAAGGAAGTACAAGTAAGAACAGGCATAAAATTTTTTGTGCTCAACTGATTCTGAAGAAGTAGTAATTACACATCATGAGCTGAATTCCCCATCCTACTCTGCCATACAAATACACACCTAAACATAAAGGTTATAAAGCCACCGCTCTGTCTAGAGGAAGGCTGTGTTTCATTTACTTCTGTAAGCATGTCTATTTTTCATTCAGGCATTCTTCCATTTTCATGTTCACTGTCTTCAAACGTTCTTCTCTCTAAAAGTGTCTCTCACTTTAGGGACTGGGGTAGTTCAGTACCCTGAATTCTTTACTATTTGATTCATATTTGAACTATACATCCTGGTCTTATGTTTCAGCTACTTGCTGCACGTTGCTGAACTTCTACCACATTATTTTTTGAGATGGGAATCATATAGAATCATCATAAAATCATCAGAGTTGGAAGGGACCTTAAAGATCATCTAGTTCCAGCCACCCTGCCTGCCAGGGACACCATCCACTAGATCAGGTTGCCCAGGGCCCTTCTTCCCTGAAGTGCTTTTTCTACAATGGTGTGACCTGGATTCAAGGTCTCTGGATTGTATCAAAAGACGATTAATAATAAAAATACAATAGAAGTATGTATGAAGTTCAAAATCAGATTTTTGTACATCAAAATGCTTCCCTTCCAATGCTCTTTTGTTCCAACTATTTTTCTCTTTATGAGTTCTGAAGAATGCTTTGTCTTAAGAGTAATGCTCAGTGTGGAGTGATTTCAATTTCTGTGGAGTTGCATAAGCCATGTTCTTAGCACAAATATGTCCACACAGTTCCTAACTGGATTATGAACAACATGCATGGGTATAGTAGTCTCAGACATATGGTTAATACTATTCAGTGAATATCATAATTCTGCTTAGTTTTATATATTCTGGTTGTCATACTCCTAATGTTGCTAACATGTTAAGAATTTCCAGGGACAGAGACCAGGCTACAATGCCAGATACTGAAATAATGTATTTTTTAATCACAGTATTAGAAGTAAGAGTAAAGAATTAAAAATAGCAGCTAAATAAAATTATGGTAACAGTGAAACAAAAATATTCTTATAATATACATTAGGAATGATAAAAATGTAAGTACTGGTTAGAATGTCAACAAGAGACAAAAAGCAATAAATGACACTGAGGCCAAGATCTACAAGTTGGGTTCAGCTAGGGAACAAAGAATGAAGCAAATGACAGATATAAATAGAGTATGAGCTGTAGCACTCTGATCCATTATGAGATAATTGGAAGAGAGAGATAAGAGGGAAGTCTGAAGTGAACATCACATACTTAAATTTTTATAAAGCATTTGAAAAGGTCCTCAGGAGATTGATACCGAAGGTAAAAAAATCAAATACTTATAATAAGGAAAAGAAGTAAACAACCCAAAAAGTAAATAAACAGGGTTGATACAACACAAAGTGAGTGCCTCTCCTCACAGAAAACATTGTCTTTTGGAACGAATGTACAGTAAAAATTCTATTATGGCTACAGAAACATACTTTTTTTTTTTTTACATTTTTAATACAATAAAGTAGCTTGAAAATCAAAGAGAAAAAGAACCAACTGAATGGTAAGGTAACAACTTGAAAAAACAAAATAGTACAAGATCCTAAAATTTTCATAAAGGCACATACAATGTTCCTTCATATAGAACAGAGAGAATTGCACTAGAATGAGGCACATAACTTCTTATAGAGATAGCAAAGCAAAGGCTGGTTGCACCTAAGCAAAATTAATCTTTGTGGCCCTTGAACTCATATAACAAGAATGCTAAAATAACAAAGAGCAACAAACAAATAAATTTGTTTATGATCTCAGAGGTCTCTTCCAACCTTAATGATTCTGTGAGTAAATGCTGGAATCTCTTTTTTAATCTATGATCTAAAGTGAAAACTGATAAAGAACTTTTTGGAGTGTGAATATTTACTGATCAGAGAAGCAGAAAATTACTTCTAAAAGATTTTTCAGATTTGAAAAGATCAGACTTCCAAGTAAAACAAAGCTTTGTTCTAATCCTCATCAAACCACTGTTTAGTATAATAATTTAGACTTTCTTCAGTTTCTTTTGAAGGAAGGATTAAAATAACTTCTTCAGTTACTGAAAGTCATTATGGAAATTTACTGACCCAAGTTATGTGGTAAATGCACACAGGTCCTTCTCATTTAAAATAAATATCTACCTAATTCTGATCACTCCTCACACTCATATGAATTCTATGTGAAAACAACCTCCTTGTAATACCCCCTTCCAAGAAAGTCTATGCCAAGGTTACAGAGGGCATCTGGAGCAGACTGCAGGGTGCTTTTCCCATCACTTCCCAGTCAGGCTCACTTCAGCCTCCTGTCCAGTCAGTACTTGAGATCCTCCTGATACTCCAGTAATGGGCACAGATTCTGCACCTTTATGATTTGATGGTATTATGGTACACTGTGCACCAGTATCTACCATGGCCTTATACTCTTGTGGGTCTAATGTGCTGGGCCGTCGACCCCACACAGTCCAATAGGCTCTCTTGTCCCTATCTTCCACCCGGCTGGAGGCAGGGCCCCTCTAATGCAGAACAAAGTCTAGTATTTGTAGCTCTTTCTTGATTCAAGTCATAGCCAGCAGTACTTTTAAAGAACCGTCACTAATTAATAATGGTATTCTTAAAGATAATGATACTAGATTCACTATTTTTAGAATTTTTAGTAACTAAAAGTATTACACCATTATCTTTTGGATTGTATTTCAAAAATGTGCACTGATCATTGTCACAAAACATACTGAAGCATGAAACAACATTTACATCAGACTGTTTAATTTTTTCTTCTGCAAGCTACATTTTTCTTTCCAATGGTAGAAGTAATGTTAACTTAGGCAGAAAGCAATAGCATGGCATCCAAAGCAACAAATAAAGCTAGTTTAAATGTTTCATAAGTTTTTTCTGTATTCTGCTCAATTCCCCACTTTTATACAGCTTTACTAGATGAGCAGTATTCGTTAATTACAGGGTAAAAAATTACAGGAGCCATGTCTGATCTGAAAGAAAAAAGTAGTAAAAATCCAAATTCAATTTCTCAGGAACTTCCCACAGATACTTTAACAAGCCTAGAAAGAACTTAGATCTGAGATTCCATATATAGCTGAAGTGTTAAAAAGCAAAAAAGCAAAAAAAAAAAGCGATACTGCACATGCTTTTTACACAAAGGAGTCTTTTCTTTCTTTTTCTGAAGTTACATATTCACACAGTCCAGACTTGCAATCCAGAAACACACAATACCCCAAAAGCTGCCATTAAAACACCAACAACTCTCAGAAGTAAATACAGAGCTGAATCTGAGATTATCACAATTTCTCTGAGATTATCACAATTTCTCTGAAATTATGGGAGCTGTATACACTTTCTGTCTCCCATGATCATGTTTAAGTTATACAAAGGATAAAGTCAAATATTTAACAGATAAATATGAAGAGGAGGAGTATTGAGGCAAAAACTCAGGAAAAGCCATAAAGCAAAAGCCCAAAACTTGATGGTAGGTGTCTTGCTTGATGCTTCCCACAAGGGAGAGAGGTGGTGAGAAACTCCACTTACTCTTCCAAATCAACAGAGGAGTACTGATGACATTTCCTTAAAAGAATTGTGCATTGATACACATCTATGTTCATCCTCTAGTATTCAAAGGTGCTTTGGCTCCAATGTTGTCATCCAGGTGGAGGATAAAATACATTGGGATTTCTAAAGTAATATTTGAAGCTTCAACTTAAGCATACCCTGTAATATATCCAACAGTGGTGTGGAACTGCTTTCTTCCTTTCAAATGCAGCTTGCTGCACAGTACAATCCCAGTAATATTATTACTGGTTTACATTTTAAAATATTAGAAAATTTTAATAAAAATTGAAAATGTCTCATTAGGGAGTGGGAAAGAGTCAAGAACTCGTGTTATGAGCACATAACAAGTATTTTAAAAGTCATTACTGTCTCTAAAATGTCACCTGTCTGATACTGTTCTCTCCAGAGCTAACAGGGTACATATAATTACAAACTTCATATAAATCTCAGTCTCATTACTCAGTTAGCTATCTGTTATACTTCCTGATTAATCCTGAGGCACAGTTTAATTGTCTTTTCATTAGACTAGGACAAATTTTAAAAATCCATTTTCATAACATTTAAAAAGTCTAATTCTGTCATTTTTATTCATGTTGAATAGCACTTCATATCTCAGTACTCTGTGAAGTAAAATGCTGCTCATCACTAGTCTGGCTGGCAGAACAGTATGCCCAGTATTATATTTTTCAAAATAATTACTTCAAACTTACATAATGTGCCTTGTGTGTGCAGGTACTGTCAGAAAACTGGCCTGTTCAATGTAAATTCCATTTTTTTTCCTTAAATGTGACTTCCCAAATCAATGCAGAAATTTCAGAGTTTGCTAACTTTGATGAGAGTCAAATTATTTAAGATCTCTTTAACTAACTGCATTGCTGACAGATATTGTCCTGTTACTGATATTGTTTTGAAGTCTCACACAGATGTTAACACTGATCAGACTTAGGTGGAATATATTAGGTGGTCTGATAACCAGTTGTCAAATGTCTAGGGCAATATAAGAGGGCACAATAGTACTTCCAGCTCTTCTTTTGCTCCACAACCCCAGTCATCTTTGCTTTAGAAGATGACATTCACCTCATTATTTTGATAATGGTCATTTGGTTCTGAAAAGAAGAGCAAAACCTGAGGTCTTCCACAACAGACTCAGACAAGCCCATGGTCTATGTCAGAAAACTGCCTATTAAAGGCTCAGGAAAGTTCCCTCTCCAACACCCTGAGAGATACTTCCTCTACACTCTGAAACATTTGTAGTTGTCAGCCTTGCTTTTCCCACCACATGCAATACTCTGCCAGCACCAGACTAAAACCCCAACATTCTGAATGATCAGTTGAGCTAGCCACAAGCAGTAACTGCTACAATTAATTGTATTACATTCATAATGTCAGTACAAATTTAACTTTTTGGGTTTTTTTTTCCTGGACTCAGACTGTGATCTATGCTAACTGCCAAGTAAGAGGAAAAAATGGGAAGCAAAAACTAACCAAGCCTTTAAAATTAATTCAGTGCATTTTGAAAGTTGTTTGTATCATTTTAGCTCAACTGTAATTTTCATGGAATCTGTGGTCAGTCTCAGTGCAAAAAGAAATTATCATGTGGATCACTGTTTAAACAGTTTATTCCTCAGTGTCAGTGAGATATATGGTATCTCACAAGAGCAGTTTCTGATAAGCTTCACTTTTATGATATTTTCAGGTGGGTGAAAAATCAACTTAGATCTTGATAGTCTTTACAAAATCTGTTTGACTAATCAACATTGCACCTTACAAAATATTTTGTTCTGCTTTCTGTGTTTGTATTATCTTTGCTGAATGGCTACTGAGACAGCATAACAGTAATTACCTACAAAAATTGCTTTTGAATTTTTAGCTCATAAAACACCTTTGAGCAAAAACATAGCTTGCTCACTTTTTGAAAGGGTACATGCAACTAGCTAAATATACAGCATTGCCTTTAGACTATCTCTTTTAGAGCTGTCTGTTCTTGATGGTGAGAATTACATAACAATACTGCTGACCACTGCCCTTAGCTGCTTTTAAATTTGGTGCGAAGATGGGAAACTAAATCCCCTTCCAAAGTCAAGGAACGTTGTGTATTAACAGGTGCTGTCACATAAGGAACAAATATAACCAGTTTTCGATTTGCAACTCGGCTTGTTTTTTCCATCTGTGTTTCAGGTTTGGCTTGGTAATACTGCTTTTATCCATGCTGCAGTTTTCTCTAATCACACAGGGAAAACAAAGTGGGAAAAACCTCAAAACTACTACAACATTTTTGGCTACTTAGAACAATAAAGGAGTGAGGCTTGGCTAAAGGAGTGAAGCCATCTTATACTGTTTATTCCTTATTAAATATTTTAATAATCACTATACTTTGAAGGAGCTCTGTAACTTAAAGCTACTTGATGTATGGTAAATGCAATTAACATCATGAAAAGCTAAAGGGCAAACTCTTTTCTTTGCAAAAAGCCCAAGTGGTTTGGCATGGGGTACAGAATCTTGGAGGTAGGGCCAGACTTCCTGGTAGAGCTAATCCACAGGGAGGACTAGTTCAAATGGTCTAATTGCCCCAACAGGAATATGGTCCTTGTGCTAGCTGTTAGATACACAGTTATTAATGGCTAAAGCTAGTGGGAGATTTTTATGACCTGGCCAGAGAGCTAGGAAGTTTTCTCCTTTTTGCTCAGTAGGTAACTTGCACTGATCTTAACTCAATGCCTTCCTTCCATCTAGCATAGTTTGATACTCAGCAAGTCAAGCACAACTACGTCAAATTTAGTAACCTGCTTTCCACCACTACAGCATTTCCTAACAGTTATCTCTATAAGTGGAGGCAGGATTTGTCCCTCAAGAGATATTTCTGAGTAAATAATAATATCACTGTTTTTATCTGTGAGTACAAACACTGGCTTTCGTCTCTTAATGACTGTTTCTGTTTTTCTGCTACTTCCCACCAGGAAGTTGACTGCTAACATAATTAGCAGATGATTGCATGGGGGAGGCTGAAATCTTTAACAGCTGTTTTAAGGAATTCTGTACCAAATCTTCTGTGCTGCTGAACATTTACAGTTTTTGAATGGTATTCTCTCCAACGACATAGAGATTATGGGACCATAGTGTGCAGGCCTCTGGGAAGTACTTAACTTGGTTATTTACTTGAAAAAAATTATGAAGAATTCACTTTTAAAGCATTTAGTGGATTCGTACAAGTACTTGTGCATACGGTTGGCAGATTTATTTTACAATAAGTATTCTGAAGCTTCAGACATTTCTAATGCTCCAAGTGACCTATTTCTGTGTTACAGGATAAAAGGGAGACAACACGAATCAATATTACCATTTGTTATAAAGAGTCATTCTGAAAGTAATTCATAGTGCAGTACAGAAGCTTACTGTCATAAAATAAATAATCGTAATCATTGGCTGTGATAGAACGATAATCATAAAACTAAGAGAGAAACCATCTGGGAAAGAACTGCATCAGTTCCCCATGGAGTATTATAGTGTCTGCCAGATGTAAAGTACTATGTATCAAGTTCTAGATGGAAAAATAAGAGCTTTAGAGTAATAAGTGTATAATTAAGTAATGATTGAAGTACCAAGCACATTTACAAACTGTGCATCATGGTGTCCCAGAGAAGAAAGACTACTTGATCTGTGGGAGTTTGTAAGCCGAGACATGTAAACTTTTTCTACACTAGAAAACTTTTGTTGGGGCATACTACAAAAGTCTTCCCCAGACAGATGCAGTTGTAACAGCACTGAAGTGTTCCTCTTTTCGTGTCCTTCCTCCATTTCCAATGCAAGCTAATTTAAAGTGGAATAAAGAAACAATGCATTTTGCTTCCACTGTTGTTGCAAAAATGATGCTAAAACAGAAATTAGCGTGAGGCTCACAGAACTGACTTCGACAAAACATTAGTTTCTCTTCCACACAAGTAAACTGATTCCCTCTTTTATCTGTAATAGGGACCTAATCTTAAAATATTAGAAGAAAGGCGAGTACGGAGATATATTAACCGTTTACTTGGGACTGTAATCCTAAACCTGCCACTGAAGTGTAAACTCAGACCTCCTGGTATGGCTGATGCAGTAGTTTTACAAAGGTCAGTATTTTTTCTTTAGTCCTTTTTTAATTTAGGTGCTTTGCACAGTGAGAAAGAGCTTGGCCTGCACAGGCAGCAATTTTTCAGGGTTTGGGGAAACTCAAATTTTCCAACTACTACTGTGTAGAATCTCATTGGAAATATGAAAAGAATTGATCTTAGTGAATTAGACCATTGCGGTCTTGAGCCATTTCAATCAAAACCAAACTAGATAAATAGAATTTAGGCTTCTAAGCCACTTTATTTATTTTGAAAATTTACTTACAAGAACAAACCAAGATAAATTTGACAGTATTTGCTTAAGTCTTTTTATCTTGTAGCCTCTGTTAAATGGAAGAATTCATCAAAGTCAACGTTTTCTAAAACTATTGAAGTATTTCTTGAAGAAAAGAAGATTACTTTGAAGAAATCATAACAGAATTTTCTTTTGAGGAAATTATAATAGAATCCTTGTGCAAATTTTATCTAGACTCAGATATTTTAAACCACTTCATTCAGAAATATGTGGGCTTTTTATCCCCTTTTAGGTTAACAATCCTAGGTGATTTCCAAAAGGAAAGGAAAGGGAGGGCTTTACTCACTAATTCACACTGTGACAAATGACTGTTACGGTGCCTTCTGAGATTTACAGTAGGGAATTGTTCCTTGAAAGTCACCTGTCAACATGACATCCAGCAGTGTACAATTGTCCAAGTGGTGTGTGGAGGTGTTCTGTATTATCCACATCCCTTTACAGGTACCTAGTAGTGTTCCATTTATGCAATAAGAACATCAGAAGGAAAATCTAATTTTAATTTAATCCTTTAAGTATCCAACCTAAGAACAGTTCTTGCACAAAGGTAAAATTTAGCTCTGTAGTGTCATCATGAAAGAATACACTGTAGCAAAGTGACTCAAATTTCATCTCAATACAGGAGCGGGACTTGAAACATATTTCCACTACCAGGTAATGTGTCTTAATAGGTATGTACAGAAAAAAAGAGAAAAGGTAATGTAAGTGTAACACATGTAGATTTTTGTTCCATGACTGTGAAACTGTAAACACTAATTGCAACACCATATAGAAAACTTAAAAAATCTTATATTTTGAGGATGGAGTGGAAAATGCATTATGTTTCTATGTTCATTCTTTGCTCCTTCCATCCCATTTGTGGAACGCAATTTTGAAGCTGCACACTAATAGTGATTTCTTTTTTTTCCTAGAGCATATTAGCTCTGTATACAATGCTAAACTTCAACACACAGTAGAATGAAATGGTAGTAAAAACCAGAAATTATTGTCAAATGACTTGCTCATATGACAGACTGTATTAATTCAGCAATTTAATGCAGGAATATATACTTAATGGTCTCTTAATTAATATTGCTAGAAACATTCAGTGTCAATAAAACTTGCTTTAGTGTGCGAAGTCCAAAGAAAGCCCAACATATTGCCTAATCTCATCTAAACCAAACATATTGCTTAATCTCATCTAAACCCAAGGGACTTGAAGTGTAAAAGGTATATAAACCAAAAAATACTATACACATTTTTATGAAGGCAATAAAATGAATCTCACTGTGCATGTTTTAAAAACATCCATATGTTTCTCTTTTTTCTTTCTCTAATGTGTTGTTGGAAAATAATTATTCCAATAAATCAAGGTTCTTTAACATTTTTTTTTCCTTTTCTAAGGACTCTGGGACAAAACACACTTATTGTCTATGTGTAAGGGCTATTTCAGGAAGGAAGGCACAAAGTATAAGCAGGTCTGTGCTTTACAAACAGGTGTCTCTGCAACACAGTCCACCATATATGCATAATCTGAATGTGTGACTGTGTAGGAAATACAGGAAACCAGAAAGAGAGGGACTAGCAGCATGTCACGTTCAAGTGTAGAGGTTACCTTCACAGTGACTTTGACTCTCTCTGGGTTCACTTTTATGTAAGTTTAACTTGCCCAGGAACGTTCCCAGACACTGACATTAAATGGCAGAAAACAGCCCACATACATATCAGAAAAGTGTTTAAAGTTCCCAGATTGGTGACTACCTGCAAAATGTCTGCTCAGAGTGTTTCCTTGGATGCTTAAACTGCCAAATCATTCCTGGGTACTACACTGTTCAAGGCAGTTTTGGCTAGCTGGCTATGCCCAAAGCATACAGAGGAAAATTTTAACAGTTAGCAGCATAAGCAGTCATGCTTCAATGGTCGAAACATTCCTGGCTTGCTTGAATGTATTAAAACAAAAGCAGCTTTTGTATATTATAAGCTTATAAAGATCAGACTAAATGTGTCTGTACATAAATGGTTTCAGAAATGTGAGGTAAACTGTGGTCTGCAAGATACTTAAGCACTGAATTTGTATGACTGACCTTACTACAAAAGCAGCAACATCAACAGAATGTAATGCTTTTTTATTTTTAACTTAGAATTCTTTCTTTACATCTCTAGTGTCCTGTGATTTGGCTATTTTGAAGTACAGGGTAACTATGTTAATGTACACAAGAAAACTTTTTTTGGGGGGGAACAACTTCTTCATTTTATCTTTCCAAAGCTTACATGGGAACTTAAAACAAATAACCCCTTTTCTCTTCTCCTCTGAAGCAAATTATTTACCAGCTTGAAACATGTCAGGTCTTCAGTAGGTAAGATATTCTCTACTTCTATTTGTGTTGCTCTTCAACCCATCTTGTAAGACTATTGATTTATGATTGTTGGTTTATGAAATGTTTTTATTACATAATTTACTGCTATCACCATTCAGAGAAACCTCATTGAATTAACATGTGAATAACTTTGTGTTAATCACTGATTTCCCCCTTTATTTCTCCTCCATTCCCCAGCAGCCAAACTGAAAGACAAATTGTGTTATGATGGTCAAGAAATATCTCAAAATACCTAGCAAATAGAACAGTTTATTTCCATTTCAGACACTTTCAATACTGAAAGCAAAGTGTGAAACTCACAATGGGATATTAGTGATATTTACAAACTTAGTGAAAAAGTCAATGACTTAGTCTTCTCTTTAGCCTCAGCCCAGTGACTAGGATATTTACACTACCCTACCTGCCACAGAAATCACCCACTTGACACACACACGTGCTCTAGCTACTGGTCTAATCTTTTACATGCTGTCCTGTGGAAGATTTTCAGACTGATCCAGGCAATACTTAAATAGTTTATACAGCGGTAGAAAAATAGATCAGTTTTCACTTCAAAAACCAAAACTGGTTCTAACAACCAACTTTTTTCAGGAAAAAAACACTCAGCAAATTCAAGAATGCTAATAAATTATTCAAAACAGTTAATTTACTAAACAAATGTCTTTGCCAAAGATTCAGCATATTATTCTGCACACGGAACTTCTTTAATGAAAAATAATATACAATCCAATGTGGTGGTTTGTGGAACATGACAGCCCAGAACCCATCTGTTACTGAAGCCAACCAAGGTTGGTAAGGAATCCAAGCTATGCAATAAGAATTACTTTTCTAGGAGAGAAATACAAAAGCAGCAAGAAGGATGTTATCCATCTGTATCGGAGAAGTATAGGTAAAGATATGGTCCATGAGCTAGACACAAAAACAAGGAAAGAAGCCAGAGTGAAGCTCCACCACAGAAGTCCTCAAGAGAAAAAAAAAAAAAAAGAAGAAAACTAGCAGGCTTCCTCCAAACAGGTACAGATCTAACAACAGAGTTCCTGAATCAGAGTCCTCCTTACATTCAGCTAAGCAATTTCAGCATGTGTGCACTTGAAAAATGAACAGGATCATTTAAAAGAAGTATGTGATCAAACTCTCCTTCTAAAGAAAAAAACAAACAGCAAGGTTTCAAAACTGGGTAGTATGCTTATGTCAGAAATATATCTTTCAGCAAAAAAGAGAAGAATATATCATGTAAATTATTTATTATTATATACTACCATATGACTTACTTGTAAACTATGCTATCAAAACTGTGATTTGGTGACACAGAATCTTGAGTGGTTTGTGGTAGGTGAGAGGAGTAATTCCATCTCCTCTCCACTTTGAATAATCAACAAACATCTGAAAACAAAGAGATGAACATATGCCTCCCAGCCAGCAAAAAGTGAGCATCTTTCCAGAAAGGGCAAAATGGAATGAGAAAAAAAGAGACATCAAGGATAAACACACTGGGAAGATCAAAAAGGGAACATGACTTAGACAGAAGACAAAGAGTAACAGACCTGAAGTCCACAGACCATACAGACGGAAAACCCTTAATATAAATAAGATGCTCAGAGTAGAAAGTGGAAAGTAAGTGGAATAAAGAAGTTGCAGTGAACTAGAAATATGCTGAAAATTATTTCCAGCATCTCAGCCAAGGGCAAATAACCTCCTAAAATGAATGATCTTGATCATTTGCCATTGTGTAGCCATACTGTAAGGCTATTCCAGCTGTATTGTAGTGTTCAGATATTCCATTCATAGTTAATGTCCACTCAGCTGAAGGAGTGACAAATAGCACTTTTTGCAATATCTGTATTGCAAACTAATTAGAATAGAATATACAAGATGTACTTCACCAAAATCAAACTTGAACCACTTACATAAGGGTACAAAGGAAAGACAAAAAAGCAAACAAAAATAAGGTATACTTTTGTAATACTAATCATTACTAACTAATAAGCAACTGATCTCAGGGTCCTCACAGGTCTGCCATCTTTCTTGTTGAACAGTTCCTGAAAGTATGTCAAATATTCCATTGACAATATTTCTATGCAGAATATGTATGGTTTTTTCTATAATGGATAGCTGCAAAATACCAGTAAAATAGGACTGGACTAATATTTCAGTATTTAAAGTGATATCCTCTAGTACAGAACACAAAGAATCTGGACAGGACCCCATTCTAACATGGGGAAACAAAAGACAGTACTCGAAAGATTTTTTTTTTTAAGGCTGGACTTTGTTCAGCTGCTGGAAAGATAGTATCAAGAGAGACTGCTACGGTAACTTACAGAGGAAGAGGAGAAAGTGCTGGTGTAAGAGCCTCATGTAAAGCAAAATCCTGGTCGCATTGATGAGAAACTGCTGCACAGCTTTCCTGTCACACCATTGCTGCATCCAGCCTCAGCACAGGACAAACCTGAAGATCTAGAAAGGCACTGCCACCAGCCCTTTTCAGTCCCGAGTTCATATTTTATATTTCAGATGTAGCAGAGATCTTTCTTGTAATGCTTGTATGAATATTAATGAAAGATTTAAATATCCATTAATTTTCCATTGGTCCTTTGCTATAATTTTCCAACAATAACCATGTTCAATAATACTGTTATGCTATACTTCTGCTATCAAGACTTTTTAAGGATTATATTCATTTAAAGAGTTACTTTAAGTGCACGTAAGACTTGAAATAGACATTTCTATAGCTAAATAAAGTTTTGGTTCATGTAGTTATGTATACAGTACGTCTTATCTGAGACCAGATCATGCTCCTTCCACAGTATAAAGTTCAAGCCAAACAACAGTCACCAGGGAAGTGCTTGACAGAAGTTTAAACCCGAGTTAGAAAAATTGTTAAGCCATAGAGTGGTCCAAAAAGGTATATAGAGAATATTTTGTTTATGTTAGCCACCAAAGCCCTAGCTAAATAAATGAAGTTGATAAAATAAGAAAGGTTGCAGGGTCTTTTCCTATTCCAGTAGAAAATGAAATGTAAGTCTAAGATACTAAGATCTACATTGTCTAAAATCTCAAAGAATACTACAATCAAAAGGTATGAATACAGAACATACTTACAGTTTAGTTATTTTTTAAACTATAAACCCCTGCTTTGATAAACATATTCTTTTAACTCTCCATTGTGTAGTTACAATACTGTCATTTCCAACCAACAGGATTCATTCTTTGTGACTATCTTAAGATGTTACTTACCATTTCATTACTGTCTGAATAAACCTAATTTAATTGCTCCAATGTATAGCATATTCTACTAAACAAAATTAATAATTAATAACATATCTGCATGATTTTGTGGTTACCAATCAACAAGAATCCATCTTTCTTTAGGAAAGTAGCTAAAATCTAAATGATGTAGACCAGCATTAAAACTCAAGTTTTTGACAGCTGAGTTAAAAGACTCATCTAAAAACACCAATTCTTTTCATTAAAATTGATCTAAGATACGTCCCTTACAACTCCTAACATACTGTGATACCATTACACATTACCAGACAATTCTGCTTTTCTGTCATTTGACCATAATAAATTGTTACTACAACGTGGATCCCACATACACTTTTTCAAGACAAGACCATGTAAGCCTACAAACCAGGTTGTATGGTCGAATAGAGTGGCATGATGCTGTTGGTATTCATGAATACTGTTCATTTAGCACTTCGAAATGAAACACGCATTCCTGCTTTGTTTTCATATAAGGTGGGTTTGGTTTTTTTAAATTTTTTTAAGGACAAATACCTTTTTCTATCGGTTTTTAATTAAATATGCTGACAGTCCTTGAAATCGTTCATAAAGGAATAAAGTCATGATAGTTACACTCAAGCCCAGGACCCTAGCACGAAAAGAAACTGCACGTAAAGAAGCACGCGTACTGGACAATGGAAACATCCAGCGACCCCGGCAGTTACCCTTCGACCAGCGGCAAAAGCGTTTCTGTGCTTGGGGTTACTAGTCAGTGCTCGTTATCCTCCGGGGACGATATCGTACCTAACCGACTTTCCCTCCTACCGCAGCCGTACCGAAGAGAAAGGCGCTGCGCTGGGGGCTACGGGATGCCCAGCGCCTTGGGGAGAGGCACCGACCCCGACTCGCCCCCGGCGGGGGCACTGCAGCCCCTCGGCGGCCGTCGCGAGAAAGTTTGCCGCCGGGGCTGGCTCCCGTCGGGCGGTGCGTGCCCCGACAGCCCCCTGATCCGTCACCCTCACCGTATGCGGAACCCGCGTCGACCGCGAAGGAGCACCCCCCGCAACCTCTCGGCTTATCCCCGCCGCACCCCACGCCCTCACCTGTCGTCGCTTTGCCAGCCCTGGTCGCCCAGCAGCAAGTCCCGAAAGCGGTACCGCGGGGGGAGCGGGGGCACCTCGCTGTCCAGGTCGACCATCCTGCCCGGCAGAAGGGCACTCACCCTCCCGCCCACCACAACGGGCGGGAGGGATAAGCCCACCGGAGAAGGCTGTCCCTCGGGTGGGTGCGTAGGCTGCGCACACAAAGGCGGCCAGCGCGCGGTGGGAGGACTGCCTGCGGGCCACTGAGGGCCGTTATCGGACCCCGGGTTCAAGTGCCGCCTCACCCCACGGGGCGCCTCGCGCGGCCCGCCCTAAAGGGAGGTCTCGGGGAGGGGGGGAAAGGCAGGTGCCGGCGGGCAGTGGGGCGGTTCCGGCGGCGCGCGCTCCCACCCACCCACCACACGCGAGCGCGCGCACCGCCGACTCGTTCCACAACAAAGAGCTGTCCACCGCCATGCAAATGTTGTTTGGAGCCGCCGCGGGCAAGCGAACCAATGGGATGGGCGGTCATTAGCATACTCCAGTAACGGCACGAGAATCTCCACCTGCCGACCAATGGGAGCTCCCTTATTACCGTACGGGGCAGGGGGTTCCTTTTTGCTCGGGCTTACGCCAGGCGGGCTCGATGTGATGGGGTCTGTGGCGCTGCTGGATGGGTCTCGGGTGCTCCCGCACTTTGCGCAGGGTAAAGCTGTCTGTGGAGGTGGCACCGTGCAGGGCCCGTTTTGGGCATGCAGAATGGCACTTGGCTGGAGGAACAGTCTCGCACCTCGAGCACCAGCTCGGCCCTAGCCTCTCTTTTTGGGGTGTTTATGGGGCTCACTGACAAGCCTACTTCCTACATCCGGCATTCTCTTGCGCCACCTGTGGCTTCCTCAGGAGTACTTGTATGTAGGTCCCAAAACGTGAAAAATGAGATGTTCCAAGTCTCAGGGAGCTATAGGTAGTCTCTCTGCAGACACCGTGTTACTGATGGTAGGTCATCTGGGCATGCTTAGGTCTTTCGTAACTTCATTTCTTGTTCATCAGGTCAGTGACACGTCTGATCCTGTTTTGTGCCAACTGTTTTGAAGTTTCAGGTGCAAACGTAGTATGCCATTGGTTAGGTTCCACTTTTAGTTAATCAGGGTGTTGCTATACATATCAGGAGTAGTAGTGATGTCTAAACTTCAGGAGATTAATGATTAAGATTGTAAGAGAGTTCCTATTATGTAGTAAAGATTAACTTAGCTTAAGAATGCTGTGGTTTTGTAAAAGAGGGTATGTCTCAGACTGGACCCACAAGGTGGAAAATTCATCCCTTTGTTAGCAGCCCACAGAGGACTGCTTTGGGTTGCCAAATGTGGGTGACAGTAGAAGAATTGTAATTCTGGCAGGGGGAGATGATGGCCACCCTCTCACAGAGCCCCCAACCCCATGTAACCCACTGATGCAAAAGATGAAGGAAATAAGAGCTCTGAAAATTTTATTGAGCGTGTGTACTATTTTACATTTGTAAGTGAGGATATGTTAACCTGATATTTAACAGAATGACAATGTATATATAGAGAGATTAGATTATTTAATATGTTAATCTTTTGTGTACAAATAACTGTGGATTTGAGACACTGGTGTGCTGGTTTGTACCTGTTACCAATATCCATGCATTTACGAAATACAAGAAAATACTTCCACTCAGTGTGTGGATTCATTGATTGCACACTGGATGATGAACCTTATTTAGGGACAACAGTGGCATAGGCCCTGTAAAAATACAAGGAAGTTGAATGGTTCCAGTGGCTGATATTTGTAGACAATGCCTGAAAATGGGAGATGCTCTAGAAAGTATTTTCATTTCTTATGTGGCTGATGAAGCAGATATTATCAGTATGATTATTTATTTGAATTTGCTGTCACTAAGTTGAAGTAGTGAATAATGTTTTTAGATTTGCTCTTAGAGATCCACTGTGGTCTTGACTAACTGTCACTCTTAGCATCTAATACCCCCATTCTGATAAACATAATATTACTACAATTTCACAGCCTGTCATGATTTGCCTTCCCAGATTAGGTCTTCACATAAAGTATTCAGTCATAGCATTCCTTTCCTAGAATGAAGTTGTGAACGGTTTTTAACACTGGTGCAGTATTTAGGTTTTGCTGGATCAGGGACTAAGTAATAAATGAGAATTCATTTCCTAAATGTGGTTTAAATACCATGTATTTAATTAGACCCATGCGTTCATGGTCTGTACTGAATCCAACTGAATCCAACCTTCAGTTGGATTTCTGTGTGGAAGGTAAGCTAGTTAAAAGCTGATATGGCACATACGCTATCAGCTAAGTATGGCAGCTTGGAGTGCATCATATAATAAAGCATCCTGCTGAGAATCCTCAGCTTCATGCTGTGGTGGAAGTATTTTTACAGGTAATCAACAAGTAGTACAATTCAGGACTTGGATTATCTCTGCTGTTGTTGCAAACAATGCATCTTTCCTTGTTTCTTTGGTACAGTCTTAAACAGCAATCAGAGAAGCTATTCTTCTTTAGAGAGTTGTAACCCAGGTCCTCTAAAATGCTGGGGTCACTGGGGTATGATGCTTACCCTTTTTCACAGCTTGCAATGTTCAGCATTTACAATGTGTTTCTTAGAAAGGCTTGTTAGATGAGGTAAAACAGATGTACGTGTGTGGCAAGAGTTCGAAGGTAACTCAGTCTTTGCTTTGGCTGATATGGGAAACAAGTCAATTACCATGCTGCCACATTGTTGCCAGTTTAAGTCTGTTGTATTCTGAGGTCAGAGGTCTCCAAAAGTCTGAAAACAAAGGAAAAATGAAAAAAAAAATAAAAATCCAGGGTCTTTCTTCCTTACAATATTTATGTACAGTAATTTTTTTTTCTCATCTGCTTCTCCAGTTGAACAGACTGTCTCTTCTAAGACAACATTGTTTCCTCTCTCTGGCTGGGAATCTTTTAATCTTGCCAAAATTTGGGGTGAGGTAGAGCCTGTGTGTTAAAATGTTTTGTTATAAAAGTAACATACTTAGGCTAACTGTAATCCTTTTCTGAAGTCTGTGAATCATAGATTGGTTGGGAAATTAATGGTATTTCTACTGTATCTTCTAGCAGTCTCATTAATTTTCTGCCTTAATTGATTAATTTAACATTTGTTTTCATACTTGAGGAGCTAAGTAGCAGTAGAAGGTTTTGAACTTTTTCTACCATGGAAATGCATTTCAGAATGGCAATAACTGACTATTGGTAAATAGTTGAGCAGAGCTAATAGAAAGGAAACTCATAACTGAGACTGTAGTCATGCAATTGATACAGAAGATTAATTTTGTGCTACTAAGTAATGTAAACTCTTTGGAATATAAAATCAGCAGTATTTTTAAATGTCTGATAGCATGAAGCCTGATCATTCTAAAAATTTCTAAGTCTGTGAAATTGTACAGAGATGGATTTTTAGTTGGCTAAATTTTAATATTTTGATTAGCAATTCAAAGCATCTGGGAAATGTAGGTCTTCAAGCTGAGGAGAAAATCACCTGCTTGGAGACAGATGCTGTTCTGTATGAAGCATTATACTGGGTCAATATGCTTATTCCTTCCTATGCTTATTCCTTCTGCCATGTTTGTATGTTAAAGAAAAGCTGTGAGACACACTTAGGTCTTTCAAGGAACAGATGTAGATATGTACTTTCTGGACGTGAGAAATGTCAGAAGCATCTGTGGCCCTGACTTGGGGACTGAAAGTAGACTTTAATGAATCTTTTTGTTTGTTTGTTTTTTAAACTGGCTAGGTGGGTAACTTTTTTCAAGTACTTAACTCTGAAGTTTGAGAGAGAGGGAGGTCAAGAACTGTTACTGAGTTCATTTCCAGTGGTTGGATATAAATCTTGGAGGTATAGAAGAAATAATAATAAAAAAAATTAGATTTCCTTTTTAGGTTACTTATATTTTTGATGGTGTATCAGTAAAACAGGCTGACACAATGCTAATTACTTCTGGACTTATGAACAGTTGCAGTGTAGATGGAGATATATCTAGGTTATTAATACTTTTCTTAATTAAAGATATTTTGCCCCTCTATCTAGATCTGAATTATGCATTCTACTGTAATAAAGAAAATTATTTGGTTAGTTTTTCATATTTTCCTCAAAAAGCTTCTAAGGTTTTCTTTATTGTTGGTCAGTTCAATTATTGATGATCACTGGGACATTCTTTACTCTTGCTAATGATACCTAAAAATATTCAGGTACATCAAAGCTGAACCTGACTGCAAGGAGTTAGAGAAGAATCTTGCCCATGAGAAACTGGTAAATTTCACCCGCTTGGCATATTGATGGTCCTCTGCATTGTAAGGCTGAAATAGTTCTATCAGACACAGTTCTTGCCCCTGTTCCCTCCATTGCTTTTCAATTGTATATCATGACTCAGAGGGTTGTCTTCCACAGATGATAAGTTTATCATCCTAACTATTGTTTTCTGTTAAACTACTGTGTTATCTATTATTCTCCTAATTAATCTTGTGAGATTGTTGTTGGGGTAAGAAAGAACACTGGTAAAGACGTTCAAAGTGATGGTGTTTGTCTTTGCAACTAACAGTGTGATGGAGCCCTGGTCTCCTGGGGATGGTTGAACACCTGCCTATCAATGAGAAGTGGTGAATGAATTCCTTGTTTTGATCTGTGTGTGTGTGTGGCTTTTGTTTTATCTATTAAACTGCTGATATCTCAACCCATGAGTTTTCTCACTCCTACTGTTCTGATTCTTTCCCTTATCCCACCATGGGGGGAGTGAACAAGCAGTTGTCTGGTGCTTAGTTGCCAGCTGTGGTTAAACCATGACGGTCTTTTTTAGTGCCTGCCTAGTATGGGACTCAAAGGGTTTGAGATAAAGAGAGATTTGGTTGGAATATCCTAGATGGAATTTATAGCTGTTACTGTTATTTAACTGTTAATTGACAGGTTCCTGTGCTTGCCATGGGGTTTGCTCACCTTACTGTTCATTAGAGTGTAGTGCTTGTTAGTGGCTGCTTTTTGCTTTTGCTGCTTGCTGTACTGCTTATCATCTTACTCTGCTGTGCCTTGGAACATTTTGATAACAGCAATAGTTATGTTCCTGGGCTGGCAGATGGCCAGGGCATTGCTGCTGTTTCTGTGCTGCTATACTGAACAGGCTTAAACTGCAGTGTGAACTAAAGTTGAAGGGATTGTGACGTGTGGATAAGTCTGTGCAGGAGCAGGGCACCCCAGTGTCTGCAAATAAGTCCACACCAGAGCAGAATCATCTGTGGCTGTGACTGTTTGTGCCACAACAGGTATACCTCTGAATAGACTGTGGCCCAAGGGAAGGTCCATGCTGCAGCAGGTGCACCTCAAAGCATCAGTGGCTATGTATGAGGTCATGGTGGAGCATTTGAAACCATGTGGCCATGGATGAGCCAGATGTGTATAAAGCGGGTACACCCCTGGAGGAACTGCAGCCATGGTTAAGGCCAAGTTGGAGCATCTTTGCCTGTGAAGGGGCTGTGAGTAAGGCAATGCTGGAGCAGGTATATCTCTGAAGGCATTGTGGCCCTTATAGAAGGCCACACTGGAACAGGTGCTTCTCAAAGCAGCTCTGGCTGTGGATAAGTACATGCATCTGCAAGATCTATTTCTTGCATATTTATTTCTTATAATCAAACGAACATTTTTTCTTGGACCCATCATTTTATGTGTCAGTTACTGCTTGGGTAAGAGCAACCTTTTTTACCTTCCCCAGTTAGTTTAAATGTACATTTGTTATGGTTCACTAGATTCTTGGCTGCTAGGAGTGAGGCCCATTTTGGGTTCATTCAGAATCATACAGCAGCATCTGGGAGCAGAAAGGTGAGGGTCAGAGCATAAATAGTAATTATGTTGTCCAGTAAGTTTTTGCAGTATTTCTGCAGAAAGAAATATTTATGTCACCTCTTTGCTAGGTAGCTGAGTTGTGTGCTAAGCCAGTAGCAGGAATAGCTGATGATAATTTTAATTATCCTTTGAGAAAGCACAGCCTTTGGGGGAATACTACTAATCCATACTGAAGCTTTAAAAAAAAAATTATAATCATCATTTTCTACAAGCAACATCACAAGCTCCAGACTTCTCCATGTGTTTTTTCAAAAAGAAGTATTTATTTCTGAATAAATCTTGCTATTCATACATACCTTTCAATCTTTAATGATCCTATTTACTTTTGCCATATATTTTACTTTTTTGTTTTACTATCTGATACACCTTCCAAAATACAGTGCTGCGGTGTTGGAATTATTTAAACTTTAGAGGAAAAAGATGTTCTTGGAGACTTCCTATCTTCCCACTGGTTCCTCTTTTTTAAATGGCTATGCAGTAGCAGACTGTTCTGCTGCCACAAAAGGTTTGACAATGATTCAGAAACAGTAACAGACTGAAATAGCAAAAAATGAGAACAGAGTTTTAAGGTCACTGTAAAGCTGCAAAGCTAGGGCAGAAGGAGAAATGTGAGCAATTTCCAATTTTATAATTCCTCTGAAAGGATTGAAAAAAACCATTGGAGGTGGTTTTGTCATGTGTCTAATTAAACTGAAATCTTGGTAGGTAGAGGGCATGTTTTCCGTAGCCTGGTGAGCATGGCTCTGCACTGCAAGCTTGAGCCTTATAAGGCTATTTCAGACACAGGGAATACAATATGACCTGATCTTTTTATTCTTATATGCTAAACCATCATAGCATATATCCAAAAATGAACAGCATTCACTTCAGGGCTACCCATGCTCCTGGTGCACCACAGTACTCTCATCCATGGTGACCTGGACAGAAACTGCAGGAACAAAAAGAATAGCAGCTCTGCAGCAGGAAAGAGTGAGCTGGTGGAAAATGGTGATAACCTCTGAATTGCCTTCCAATAAATCTCCACTGTCTGTGAGTAGGACGACTTTATTTAAAACTGACAGCTGCTTTTATATAGAACATCTTTTTTTACAAAGAACACCTTTTCAAGTATTTTTTGCTTTTGAGTACAAAGCACTAAGAAAGGAGAACAGGATAGTACTGAAACAAGAGTAATCAGAAGTGTGGCACAAAAGACTTTCAGAATTTGACATGGTATCTCTCCTCTTGTTGTTTCAAGAACTTACCTGAACATGCTGTTATCTAGTTTGCATTAGAAGAAGCTGAAGGAATATTCAAAGAATTCCAAATGCTCTTTTCCAGTTTGCAGGGGTGCTGAGGTGGCCCATCTTTGATAAAACAGTCTGGACAGCAATAGCTGTTGAGGTGGGAATGTGAGTTCAAACAGCTGAAAATGTCTGAGAATGCTTAAGCTACAGCTGATCATAATAAAGGCAGTGATGACTGTCAGACAGATTAAACAGTAACTAGGGAGAGGTACAGAGTCAGTTTGGAAACAAAGGAGGTGCCAATTTAGAAAGAAATATAAAGGACAAATAGCACTTTGTAAGGGTAGGAAGAACAGTGGGAACAAAGCAGGTAGTCAAAAGCAGAGGAGTTGGGTTTGACCCTGTTGGATGCTCATCCACTGGCATCAAAACTTCTGCCTGTACGAGGCAGAGCATCCCCCCCTGTTTAACTCTGCCTGCAGTCTGCATCCAGCTCAGGCAGCATCAGTGCACGGTGCACAGCTGGGTGTGCATATGTGAACTTGTGCGGTGCTTTTCTCCCTGGTGTGTGCATTAGCAGATTGTAAGGTGCAGCACAGGCACCCATTGAGCACCCAGATCTCCTATGGAAGGTATATGTGAGAGGGAGACTGTATGTATAACCATGGATGAGTGGGTGTGCAATCTTGTGTGCGTGGCTAGAACTTAGGGGGATTAGTGAAGAAAGGTTGTTTGGAAATTTGCTAGGTATTTGTTATCATTTTGTCTGTTAACAGTGTCTTACCTGTTCTATTGCTGATACCTGAATGTATATTTCACTGATTGCCTATTAATTACATGCTATTAATAAATCAATAAACTAGTTTGATTGTGATTTGGTTAGAACTCAGTGAACTCTGCAGTTTTTCCTTGTCACACCATTAGAGGTTGTAACTGTAGATATCACATGATGTGTAATGTCATTATAAAATAGAGAAGTCTGATAGTGGGAGGAGAGACAAAAGGTGAATAACAAAAATATAATAATATATAGTCTTTATTTCAATTGTTTTCACCACAAATCTTGAATGGTACGTGTGTAGTAGAGAGGTTCATTTTTACACATATTTAATGTGAATTTCTTTTATTTAACTAAGCATATAAGACAAGGAATCGCAAAATATACAACTTCTTTTGGATACTAAAAGAAACCTGAGTATGAAAAAAATGAGGTATGATGTAAAAACAAGCAGACCACAGGGAAGGACTCTGTCAACCATAATTGCCAGACTTTTGTTTATTTATTCATTTAGCAAAGTTTGGAGAGGAGAGAAAAAAAAAAAAGAAACACTTGTGTGTTGCAAGAGGATTAGGGGAAGTGACTGCTGAAATCAGAGTATAAATGCTTTGTAAGGTCAGTCCCTGGAGCAGTTAGCGAGTAGAATAGGAGTGGAAATAGCACACGGTAATCAAAAAAGTCAGCTACGATACTAGATGTGTTTGCTGAGGTTCTGAATCTCTAGGATGTCATTCCTGGGCTATATAGCTCTGCTACTGTGTTGGGTGTATTGTACTGCAGAAAGAGGTAAGCTTTAATGTGAAAGAAAAACCCAAACTCTTTCTTAAAGTGTATGTGAAGATGGTAACTAAACAGTATGTAGATAAAATGTTTGCATTGTAGCCTATTTTAATGAACTTCTAACAACAATATTTGGGATTTCTTCTGGCAGTATTTAATGCCTTTAGTAATTAGTATCCTGTCATAGATACTATTTCACCTTTTTTTTTGTAACTGCTGTTATTAATCTGTTGCATAACTTTTTTAATAGTTAGTATCCCTATAAACTCGAGCCACACAATTCATTGTTATTAAGTATGTTTGTTAATTATTCTAACATCTAAAACCTGTAAACAGCTTACATTAAAACAGAAAGTAATCAAGAAATGTACATTTCTTTCTATGTGGAATAATCTGAGATATTTTAAGAAAGAGGAATGATTACTAAGTTGACTGAAAAGCTTACAAATTATCTATAGACTGACAGACTATTTTTAGTCTATTACATGAGATAAATGTATACAGGTATGCTTTCATACATGTTTAGAGAGGTAGCTATTATTCTAGGTGTCTTTTTAGAAGCCTCTGATATTTTCTGTTCAATTTTTCTTGATACTGTGTTTGTATTGTTTAATGTATGCTTAGTAATTTAATCCTTTTACTTTCTGCCTGGATTCCTTTACATTGACTGTTGCAGAAATGCCATGTGGTTCTGAGCTAATGTGTCTTTGCTTGGTTCAGGTTAGTTTTAATTTTAGGTGAAGACTATGAAGACCTTATTAACCAGAACAATCAGATTCATTTTACTTTGAAAAATTAGGACATTAATGAAATGTATTGTCTTTTTTATAGACACTTTTAGTAAATACTGCTCCAATGCAACTAATTCTAATTTGTTTGCAAAGAAGTCCAGAAAAGTCCTGGAATGTGAAAAGAAAGTTTGCCTGAATTTGCACTTTATTTTCATAGTTCTTTCTTTAGATCAGAGAGATTGTAAAGGAACATGATGTAGCAATATTTGGTTTGTCCAGGTCAACTTTTACCATGGGTCAGGCAGGGTTCATAGTTCAAGTTGCTACCAGTATAATGAGAGGAAGAAAACAGGTTGAGCTATTTCTAGTTGAGGTCAAGTCACATATAGATACTAAATTATTAATTCCAGCTTTCCTGATCTCTCACTAAGCAATCTGAAGGTATGCTTTTAGTCCATGCTTTCTAACATAAAAATAAAACTCTTCCTGCTGCTAAGAAGCTGCATTTAAAAAAATAATAATAATTTTTAAAAATTAACTGTAATCAGAATTACATATATATGCTGTGATGCTTGATGGTAACACAAAATTTGACATCAGGGCAGGAGTAGTGAAGAACAATCAGAGTTGAAATAAAACCAAGAAAGAAGCATGTTTTAATAATGATGGAGAGACTATCAGGAGATTCTTTCATGCCTTTTTCTTTTTTTTTTTTTTTACATGTAAACGAGGAAGGGTTAAGAGGCCCCATTCTGCACAGCAGACAATAAAAATATAATACAATTCAGAATTAAGGGGCAAATAGACCAGAGAATCTCTTCCTGCACTAAATAGCCCATTTTTTAAGTCATAGAATTCAGAGTGTGCTTTCTAAGCTTGTGAACTGAAAACACTAATTTTAACAAGCTCTTAAATATGTAGAAGTAGAAAAAAAATTTCTTAAAATTACAAAGAACTATTTTGATTAAACTAACCAAGTAATACATTTGAAAGACAGAAGTACCTAGAGGAGTCTTGTTAATTTTGCTTAGTCCTTGCATTTTGCAAAAAAGTTGGTAAAAAATGATTGTTTTTTCAATCTCGCTAAGGCCCTATCACCTTTTCTGATAGTAGGGTAGTACCCTCTAGTGGACAGAAGCAGTAATTTTTACTCAGCTATAAGTTGTAGAAGGGCTCATACTAAAGTAGTTGGAAAAAACATGAACTGAAATAAAACAGTGAGTGTCCAAGGGTATGCCTTTGTTCAACTAAAGTAAAATTCACTTTCTGGACTTTGATGTGGAAATATAACAACTGAAGCTACATAATCTGTGGTTGTGATCTCCACAGTTTAGTTCAGCAAGCTGTAACTCCACGTGCCTCGCATGAGGAAAGATCCTAAATATTTTACCTCTAGCCCTACTTTCAGGCAGCACCTGGACAAGCCATAAGAAAGCTACAGTGAGAGTATTTCTGCTTTCTCAGATCTGTGGCCTTACAGCTAAACTGGTCAGAGGACTTTTGTGACAGCTGTCTACTGAGTAATGAATCTACTTACAAGAAATTCCTTCCCATGGTAGACATTTCTTCTCCCCTTTATTTTCTATACAGAGGTTTCATTTATTTTTCAAGGCTTTTCTCAGAGGTTATTTTATTTATTCTTGATGAATTCTTGCCTTTCATGTTCAGATGTAAAGCTGTAGTTAGAACCAGGGCACTAATCTCATCTCAGTCTTTGTAACTAAAATCTATTTCATGAATCAGGACTGTCTTGTGTCATTTCTTGGCACTTGCTTAGCTATTCTTATGTCCTTATAAATGTCTTTTCATATTCCTACAAAATGTAGATTCTTGGCAGTTCCCTATTTTGTGGTGGCAATGTAGAAAACCCATGCTTGTTTGATCACAAATCTCCCCAGGATTTCTTGCTAAATTTTCTATTGTAAAATTATTTGGCCATTTGTGTAATCTGCTTCAGTCACCAGTATTTTTCTTTACAATATTCAGCTTGTAAAGAACCTCCTCCTAGGAGGATTAAAGAAATCCCCACTGAAAACTGGGACAAACCTCCCTATCCACATGGTACTCAAGTAACATACAGATGTCGGCCTGGGTATGTGAAACTTGGACGAATTGTGTTTGAGTGTGCTGATGGAGCATGGAAGCAAAACCTGCCCAGGGCAGAATGCAGAAGTAAGTATTTATGCCAAATACGTGCAAACGTTTAACCTGAAGGATCACATTCCTTGCCACTGATGTCAGTATCATACAAAGATGCCTTTGTATCTTTAACTGTAACTTGCTTATTTCAACATCCTTTCAAATATCATCCTGAAAGGGATGTATGCATAAGGAAATATTTTTGGAAGTTCCTGTTCTCAAGACCAAAGAAGTATAATTTTTTTCTTTACATAAGAAGATCTTACTGTAGCCCAGCCTTATTAACCTGATATATGTTAGGTTATTAAGTTATTAAGTGAAGTTATTAAGTTATTAGGAGCTTGCTTCCAGAATTTCAGAAGTATAATGCACTTGAAATTTACAGTGTAAGCAGAATAAATCACTAACCACAAGTCAGTGAATGTGAGTCAAGAGACAGTATTGTCTTCTTTTCAGTTTATTTAACTAGTTCTATGAAAGCTATAATTTCTTGGAAGTGGGAAATTATTTTCCTCTGCCTTCTCTTTTAATCTGTAAAGGGAAATTAATGATTGGGATGAAAGCTGCTATTTATTATTTCTAGTATACTAAGTTAAGAGTTTAGAAATATCTCACCCTCATACAGAATTCATTAGTGAGGAAATTGAAATTTATTATTGTTATCAGATACTTCTGAATTTTTTAAAGGCTCATACTTGCTACTAATTACTAGAAAAATGCTAATTTTTTTCCACATTTTCACTTTCCTCTGTACGGTGTCAGTAATTTTTTTTTCTGTCTTTGCCCTTTTTTTTTTTTTTTTTTTTTTTTTCCCCTCCCCCCTTAGATAAACCCTGTGGACATCCTGGAGATATTGAGTTTGGTTCCTTTGAACTTACCAGTGGAACTGAATTTGTATTTGGTGCCAGAGTTGAGTACAAATGTAACGATGGGTAATATTTATTTAATTCAATATATGGGACTTAGCATAAGGTGTTAAAAAGAAGTGTCAGTTACAGATTTGTTGTCTGTTTTCTGTAATGCAGCTGCAACCTACTAACTTTTTTAATGCTTGATTACGGTTTGATTTACTTTTCTACAACTGCAGTAATATTACATATTACTCTTTTTCATGTCTGGTGCTATTTGAGTAACTGGACTCATGCACCTGAAACTGTCATCCAAAGCATTTAAAATACGTAAGACTGTAGCTAGCTTGTAATCAGGGCTGTCTGAGAAGAAAACAAAACAGTGCTGTGTCTGTAAAGCTGCCTCAGGACTCCACCAGCCAGCCAGTTTAGATGGAAACGCAGCTTTATATGCTGGAATCAGTGTTGTCGGTCATGATGCATTTACATTAGTGAGGTCATCAAGCCATACAACAGTTTCCTGCTCAGAACCACAACTCATCAGTCCTATTTAAATCAATTTTGTGCATTACAAAGTAAAATGTATTGTAAAAAATGTTCGAAGGAAGACATTTCTGGTAGACTCACTAACATGTCTTCACTGGCTGCTTGGAAGAGGTTCTTCTGTCTTCCTCTTGTATTTATTCTCCAATGAAAACTGTACTAAGGCAAACAATGTTGTGCTTAGTTCAGTATGTCTATGACTGGGTTCTTTCCTCTTGAAATGCAAATCAGCCATAAGCATGCTACAGTGGTTTACCCATGTTTTTGCAGTCTTTCTATTGCTGGAATATAATCTGAGTTCCACAAAAAAAGAGTTCCACATTCAATATTCTTCTTAATCTCTTAAATTCAGACAGTTCTTCGCTGTCATTTCACACTAACTGTGCTTCCTCTGGCTACATTTCAGACAACGCAGAAGCCTTAGCATTGTAGCCATGTTGCCCTCAAACCTAAAATAATACCAGCTCACCAAAGCATGAAATACGTGTGGTTTGGATTAAGTTCTGTTTTGATGCTGTTGCATGGCTTTCTTTTATACTAGAACACAGGCAGCAGGAATTTTACTCTGCTTGCTATTGGTTGTCAAAATTACCCCTGGGTTATTTGTTATGTAGCCAAAGCTTGTTATCTCTGTGATGAAGAAGCCATCTTACTGATTGCTTCCACTTTTTGGTTGTTTAAATATTTTTTTGCTGTATGCAGTTACAAGAAACAAAATAGGGAAGATGCAGGCCAAAAAAACTACTTAGTTTTGTCATGTTTTGGTTAGTCTGTGCTAGAGCACCAGCACTGCTGTTTCTGTCACATAATGAGACTGTATTTAAGCATTATTTACTTTTTATTCAATAAGATACTGGATGCTCAGCCAAAGAAATTACCGTGAGTGTCAGGCTGATGGGTGGAGCAATGACGTCCCTCATTGTGAAGGTAAATGGAGCTTGACATTTAATTCTTTTTCAAGCTGTCTTTGTGTCTGTCTAATACTCTCTAAAACCAGTCTGTGACCTCTCAGCTGCCATTAATTCATGTATGTTTAAATTCAAGTTATGCAGCAGTGAAACTCTTACAATGACTGCTCAGCCTTTTTGTCCAGTAAGCACTCAAGCACTTCTTAAAAAACATTCATAAACCAGACTCCTGTCACCCCTAAACTGTCTTAAAGCTCTGCCTCACCTAATGGCCCTGATAGAGTAGATCCCTGCAAAACATGATTACAAAAGACAGCTAGGATGAGGCATTTTGGATATGTGAAAGCATGTGTGTTTTTAGCTAGTTTTCTCCTCTACCCTTGTGAATACCCTAGACATTAAGATTTTGTTTTTATAAGTTCTTCTCCCTATTAACATACTGTGGAAGAACTTCAGTAAGTAAGAGTGAGAGCAAGAGAGATTCAGACCTCGACTTAATAAACTGGATGACTCAGATGATACTTCCCTGGTTTTGGAAAGCTTCCCACCAGTTTCAAACCTGTACACTTACGAAAATAAGCTTCCTTTCTTCTCAAAGATAATTTTAAACTGGTATTATTTTAACAAATACGTGCAGCGGTGAAATTTCTCTTTAAGGTTAAGCATCTAATGTCAGGAAGGGGTCTCTGAGTAAGGAATCACTAATGGAAGTAAGTATCTTTTTTTTGTCTAGAGTTGGTCTCAGATATTTCATATTTAGTCTCCTGGATCTTGAGTGTCCTCAACTTTAGGAATACAATTGTCTGTCTGCAATGCACATGGCACCAAGATACTGCAATTTCAAAGTCCTCATAAGATGTTTCTTTCATGATTGAGGAGTTTTCAGCAGGCTGAAATATGATTGCCTGTGAAAGAAAGTGTTTCTTTAAAGCCCTAATTATGAGGAACTTATAATATAGAAGGTGAGCTCATAGAAAAGACAGATGGCTTGTAAGATGGAGAACAGTACCAGAAAGAAGTGGAAGCTCTGGCAGGCAAAACACCAGCCACTTTTGTATGTGCTCAGTGATATCTATGTGAACATAAAAGAATGAGCTTTGGTTTTCATTTTTCCATTAATAAGAAATATCTGATTACATATGTTAATTCTTCCTTTTTCTGCAGTTAAAACATCAGGAGATACAGGAAGTCTAAATTCATGGCTGACATTGTGTTTATTTACTTTAGTAAGATAATTGTTCTGTTATCCTTAAGTAGGACTTTTAAGTAGTAACTGAATTATTGCAGTCAATCTATAACACAGCACTTTTCCAGGTATTTGTCTGTAGCAAATATAGTTTGGCATTATAACTCTAAAGTAAATTAACCTATTTTGACAAAGTTTAATGACCCTATGTGTCAGCCAAGTTTCATCTAACCATCCATAGAATTCATAGGATCATAGGATAATTTAGATTGGGCGAGACCTCAGGAGGTTGTATAGTTCAGTGAATGCTCTGTCTGGCTTTTAAGGGCAGAGAAGAAGATGATGAAAGCCTGTCTGCAAACTTCATCCTATGTAACTCTGTCTTTTTGCTTAGGTTTTCGTATTATATCTGCTGCAAATGGTATCTGAATGCATAACCAGAGTATATATTTTTAAAATGTGTAAGGAACTTGCAGTGAGTTTTCTGTATTTTAACATTTTTATGTCAATTTATTTTACAGAATACACCTCAAAATGACTGTTTCTTTCCTTCCCCTCTGTTTTGCTTTATTTTCCAGTGGCAAAGTGTTTGCCTGTTGAAGCACCAGAAAATGGAAGAATAATTATGACTGGTGCATTTGAGCTAGGCCAAGAATATTCCTTTGGCAATGTTGTACAGTTTGAATGTAATGCAAAATACAAGGTTATTGGATCTAAAGAGTTAATTTGCTCTTCTGATGGAAAATGGAGTAGTGATGTGCCTCAGTGCCAAGGTAAAAAGGACATTTTTTTATATATGTATATTTTTTTATCTGTAATTAAAAGGTTTTATTCTCTTCTAAGAATTCTAAGGACTGGGTACCATATGGGAAACTACAAAGCTTTCACTTTATTCCACAGCAATTAGGCATAGTTTGTCTGTAAACAATCTCCGCTGCATATATGCAGAAGAAGGACAAGAAAGAGAAGTCAGAGAATATTGGATGCTAATATAGTCATAGTGGACCATCTGTTTGTTCCACATTTTCTCTACAAGCTGTGTGTTTTGCCAGGCTGCAGTCAATTTCTTTGAAACTAGCTTTGGTATGTCTGCTTAAGATTCAATCACTTCAGTGCTGATTTAACCAAAATAATTACAAACAAATTTTAATCTACATGAACCAAGTTTAAAAAACAGGTATGATTTTAATTCACTTGTATTCTTAGGTTATATAAAATACAAATAAATCATAATGGATTTTTCTTCAGACAAATATGTTATGACAAGTTAGAAGGTTAATTCATGTTTAGTTTTTACAGAACCACAGAATAGCTTGGAAAGGACTACTTCTGAAGGCCCTACAAAGCAGTCAGCTAGGGCAAGTTGCTTAAGATCATGTCCAGTTGGCTTTTGAATGTCTCCAAGGATGGACAATCCACAGCCTCTCTGGATAACTAGTTCCACTGTTTGACCACTCTTAAGTAAAAATGCATTTTCTTATTCTCAAGTGGCATTTCCTGTGTTTCAGTTCATGCCTATTGCTTCTCATCACTGGGTGACAATGAGAAGGGTCTCGCTCTATCACCTTTACTTCTGCCTGCCCCACCAGAGTCAGGAATTTATAAATAAGACCCTCCCTCCCCATAAGTCATCTTTTCTCTAGACTCTCAAGCTTCTTTTTGTCTTTTATAATTCCTTAATTATCTTCACTGAAGCTGCTCCAGTATGTACATATCTTTCTTGTATTGAGGAGCTCGGACCTGGACACAGCACTCCAGATATGGTCTCACCCATACTGAATGGAGGGGAAGAATCACCTCTCCTGACCTACGAACAAGACTCTTCCCAGTGGAGCCTAGGATGCTGTTTTCTTTGTTTGCTGTAAAGGCATACTACTGTCCCCTGTTCAGCTTGTCTATCAGGACTGCAAATGTTTTGGTTTTTCTTTCTTCAAAACTCCTTTTCAGCCAGTTGCCCCCACCCTGCCCCACCTGAAGCTTGTGCTGGTGGGTGGGGTTATTCCTCCCATTGTACAAATGGAGATTGTATAGGATTGGATTGTAGAATGAATCCCAAGAAGCTTATGGTAACAATCACTGTTAAATATTCAGTCCATAAGATTTCTTAGATTATTTGTATGCTATCTGATCAGGAAGTATGTGTTTAGAAGAGGAGAGTACCTATGCCAGGATATCAGATGTGTGGTTTGTTAACAGTTTCAGAGTTGCATTTTGCTGCGCTGAAACCCTCATTTGTTGTAATTTGAACAGCATGAAGTGGGATTAAACACATGGGCTTGTAACATCTGCAGAATATAGGGAATTGTATTAAACAATGACAGTTCCACTGAGCTTTATTTCAAAGTAATCCAAGAGAACTGCTTGGTGTCCTATTCTTTGGCCTAGGAAACAAAGCCTTTAGTATTTTCTTGCTTTTTGGAAAATGCAATATCTCTGTGGTTTTATTGGGTTTGGCAAAGAGCTGGGGATGCTGATGTTCTTATATAGATTGTTAAGCATTCTAGTGTCAGTTTTCCAGATAGTTTAATTCTTATTTTCCTGTCGATGATTAAAAAAAAAAAATGGAAAATCCTAAATTTCAGCTAGCCTAGTTCCTTATTTTAGGCTATCCCCTGCCTATACTAATTCGGAGAGCTGTTAAAATTCAAAGCAAAGCCCTGAAATCTGTCTCATGAACCAATTTGCTATTGATGCTGTGCTACACTACAATTTCCACCTGGCACCCACAGTCGGGTCACTGAAGAGTTCTAAAATAAGTTTCAAACAACTTCCAAATGCATGTGATTTTGTGGAGACAAATGGAATTTTAAAAACCACAGATTTTGTTCCAATAGGCATTTATTCTTGGCAAATATAAATTTTAAAAACTATGTATTTTGGTTTTCTCAATTTCAGAGATTGTCTGTGTTGCACCAAAAATTCCACATGGATATATACGTTCTCCGAAGGCATCTTACAAGGAATCTGATCAACTACTGTTTTCCTGTGATGAAGGATACAGTTACAGTGGAAGAGCAGATGTACGATGTACTGAATCGGGGTGGAATCCAAACCCCTATTGCACTGGTTAGTCTTGCCTTGAAGTTATTTTGTGTATTTGTTGTGTTTGGAATTAATTTCAGAGATTAGTAATGAGAAAAGTTAATTTATTCATAACAAAAGAAATCCATCCACATCTGACCAGATCTTGGTTATGAAGATCTGGAAAGATTAAGTGGTAAAGGAACCAAGCAACTGAATAAGTGTTTTCCATGGAGAATAGTAGGAAAACTAGTTAATTTGGTCTTTTTTTACATGAGTGTAGTTAAATGGGCCAAGGTTTCTCGAGTTAGAAAAAAGTTGCATTTTGGACAAATAGCAAGGGTAAAGCTTAATCTCTTTACCTTCTACAAAATACGATGAAGATGTTTTATCTAAGGAATGAAAAAATCAGACACTAAAAAGAATATTTAAGCAAGCAGGAAAACCAATTAGTATTAATACCAGAGAAATTCAAACTGCAGAAGGAACCTGAATTTTTTTTAATCCATTGGAAAGTAAGCATTTGAAACCAACTTCTTAGAGAAGTGGTATGGTTTCTGACGTTCTACTGTCTTCACATAGACTCTCAATACATTTTCATGTGTGTTTAACATGACCGTAACTGGTATAAGGCAGTGGTTGTGCTGTATGTTGGAAGAACAGGTAAAGAAATATTTGTTTGATATCATATTAATTGCAGCAGTATGAATGAAATTGGGGAAAGCTAATAGTCTTAGCCCTCTGCATCATGGACTTTATTTTCATTCAACTACAGCACTTAAAGTCTATATTAAAATCTCCAAATCCCACAAACAGAAATATGCATATCATGTCACAGTAGAAATAGTTTGTTGTAAATTTTGCAGCAATCATTGGTGCCTTGAATTGTCTTCAAGGAATTGCCTAACACTTGAAACTGGAAAGAAATGTTGGCAACAGGGCAACATTGTAGGGTTTTATGTACCACCCACCTTCCTGGGACGTCTTCCAGAGAGACTCCTTTAAAAATAAAGAATAGTCAGTCTTAGTACCCACTCAGTTCTTGACCTTTCTGCTTCAAGATTAGTAATGATACTAATTAATATTCATTCCCTATGGTTTAGCAGCATACATCTTTTGAAAGTGCCAAACAAAATATTCTTCCAGACACTGATATACTGGGCTCTGATACTTGGCACATACTCAAATAGTAGTTCTGTATCTTACTTGACTTACTGCTGAACCTAGATGTTTCAACAGTACGTGCATTCTGATAATTTGCCCACCTTCATGCCACAGCAGGACCAACCTGTCGTTACCTTATAGTCATCTACTCAGGGCCCTGATATTTTCTGAATAGGAAGTGGAATACAAAACCAACCAACCAAACTGAAACAAAACCAAACCAACCAATCTACCAAAACCAAATAAAACAAAATACAACAACAAAAGACAGGCTCCAGTTTATAAATAATATGTTTGCCTGGCTTCTCTGAGCATAAAGTTATCATGAGAATGACATTCTTGTTCTTGTTCCAATCATTCTCTTTGCAATTAAGTTTTAATCTTAGAATTAACATTATATCAGTAACAGCTGTCACTCTCCTTTTACAGAACCATACATTTCTGAAGTGGGAGAGAAATATAACCTTTTCTTTGCCCCAGGAAACATATTTTTTAAAATTTTATGCAGTTATGGTTAGTATACTGTGAAAATAAGAGTAATTATAAACATTTTCTTCAAAATAGCATCCAATTTTTCTCTTTTTATTTAGAAATTTTATGCTCTCCTCCAAGAATTACCAATGGGAACTTTAGACCTCAAGAAGACAGCTACAAATTAGGAAATATAATTACAATACAGTGTAATTCTGGATATCATTTTAAAGCATTGACTGGGAAAACCACATCTGAATGCACGAAGAATGGCTGGGTGCCTGATCCAGAATGTGTCTGTAAGTAGCTCTCATGAATTGAAACACAAGATGTAGGCTTGTGGGAAATATCTCAGTGAAAAAGAGATAAGGAGAAAAACTTAGCATGAGAAATGAGAGTTGCTTATTCATTCTGTTTCCTCATGATGTATCAATTTGATAGTTTGGAAAAATAAGCTGTAAAAACAGTGGCATAATCTACATTTCCATTATGTTTATAAACATAAGTATTATCTATTACTGTATTTGTGAAAATATGTGTTAAAATGTACTGTTGTCATCTCCCTGTCAGGAAGGTTTGTGGTCCACATGAGGAGTAGCATGCCAGTCAAGATAAGAGGACATAGTGAGTGTTAAAGTACCCAAACCAAAACAAAACATAGGTAATCTTTGGAAGGTGTCTTTCGTCGTAGTTATTGCAGCTTTAGATTTTTACTTAGTTGTATGTTGGTATATTATGAACAATCACAGTTTTATTCTACCTATTATAATCTGTCAAATATCAAACCAAGATAATCTTGATTGTTGATGAGCTCTTTCTTAGCTTATACTTCCCATAACTACAATAATAGTTTTGCCCAGGAGGCACAGTATTAACAAATAAATAATTTAGCAATTAATTTCATGATCTAGTACTCTTTGATCACTAAAAATAAAATAAAAACTTAAAAAACAGGGTGTGAGAGAATCTCTGATAAAACCAGTCCTGTAAATGAACCATTGGGTAAGATGATTGAGCTATTCCCAAAAAGTGCACTATTCTTATCTGGGTTAATCTTTTCTGTATATGTGTATGGCTTCTATAACTCAGGTATCATTCTGAGACCACTTCACTCATTATTAAAGATCTGTCCAGTGGGCGATCTCCCCTGTCCCAGCATGTAGGCTCTGGGTCAGAGCACTTCAGGAGGAACCTACCTGCCATGGCAAAGTAGGAGACCCTGGGTAAACTTGAATGAAAGCTTCTGGGAATCTCCTGCTTCTGTCCTTAACTTGTTCCTGAAAAGGGTCAGTTCTTCTGAGGAACTGAGAGAACAAAAGAAAAACACTACAGTTTTAAAATAAAAAATTTAAGAGCTAGGGAGAGCTTTTGATGCAGGAACACAAAAGTTACAAATGGAAGTGGTGACAAGAGTTGTCTCAATTTTAAGAGTCCACAGTTCAACGCCTATATCTGAACTAGCTGTCTGGGCTCCCATCACAGTCAGAATAGTAAATTTAGTCAAGGCAGTCTACAAAGACACTGTCATCTCACTGTAGAATGAAATCTACGTTTGATCAGCCTTTGGAGTCCACTGAGAATATTGACTGGATTTTTGTTGGTTGCAATAGAATCAGAGGGATGCAAAATAGGCACAAGCACTGACAAAGACAGCAGAAGCAGAGTGTGATTGTTCCTGCACTCTGTAGGATCTGCCAAGATGTGCAGTCCTGATTCTGTCACTTGCAGGAAACATTCAGATGATGAAGCTGAATCTGAATTAATTGTGTCCTGAGCTTTTTTTCATGCATGTGTTTTTGTTGTTGCTATTCAATTCTATTTCAAGATAAACCATGTGAGTACCCAGTTATAGAAAATGGGAGATTAAGTTCAAGTTTGGAGTTCTACAGATACCGTTACTTTCCAATGAGGTTTGGGCAGCACGCTGATTACCACTGCACTGATGGTTATTCAACCCCGAATGGTGAATACTGGGGTCGAACAATGTGTTCTGAAACAGGCTGGTCTCCAGAGCCAAAATGCCTCAGTAAGTACATTTCCATTTTACACCCAATTCTGTTATAATTATCAAAGGTCTGTGCAGCAGAAACCACAAGACAGAACAGTTTGTTAAAATAGAACTACTTTAGTTCACCCTTGGAGCTGCACCCAGACTGTCATCTTATCTGTAGAGCTCAAACTGTCAGCTGCTAAGTGACACTCTGAAGTGAGTAAGGCTGAAACGATGCTTTTGGATTTTGGAGATTCTTTACTCCCGAAACTATCCATGAGATTAAGAGAGCTGCATATACAAACAGAGAGTTTATTCTCTATAAATATATTCTTCCTTCTGTGGTTTGGGCTCTTTGTCTAGAGATTCCCCTGAGATCCATTAACTGGTTCATTTAGATAACATACGAAGCTGACAAGGTGACACGCTCTTGCAATAAGCCAAAAGTGAGCATGGCATCAACAAGAAATCCAGATACAATGACTAATTGAACTATAGAAAACAGATTTAAAGCAGTGAGCTGAAGCCGCCTCTCCTAACACACTTCTTCAGTCACAGTAATGTTCCTAGCTACTTGTAGGGCTTGGAAGTAGATTAGAAAAGGTTGATCTTTCCCTGTTGCCTTCAGTGGTGCTCAGTGCAGGAAATCATGAGTCCTGCCTGAAGGAAAAGACCAGTTACTGAGATAACAGAGTTATAACATTCCTTCAGCCATCTTCCTTGTGCCTGAGCTCTTGGAGGTGCAGAATGTTGTAGAGCCAGTGTGCCTAGCTGTTCCTAAAATCTGTAGAGCTGATCTGAGAGGCTGATACATTTGTACAGAGGTGATAAAATCTCCTGGAGGCATATGCTAAAAATCACTCGGGGCAAACATCAACCTTTTAGAGTCACAGCAGACCAAACCAGAGCTAGTGTACATGATGCTAGATGCACCAAAATTAGCCGAACTCATTTATGAACACTAGGTAAGCAATAATGTTCACTAGAGCACTTTACTAGAGCACTTTATACAGTGACTTTGTTTATCTCAGGGTAGTGAAACAAAGTATGCTTTCATTCAGCATTGGACATGAATGTCTTTTTCGGATTGAAGGCTACAGGAAAGGTACTTGGAGGCCTGGTTTTTAATAACTGTATTCATAAGAGTTAATTTACATCATTTCTTGCTGGACAAATTGATGTGGTTAAATGTACTTACCTTTCTTCTTTAGAAAAATGCTATGTCAGACAGCTGGAAAACGGTTATTTCCCACAAAGACAGAAGGTTTACAAGGAAGGTGAAAGAGCTAAGTACATCTGCAGTGATGACTATTACACTGAACGTGAAGATGGGGAAGTCACATGCACAAAGGATGGCTGGTCACCTCCACCAAGATGTATCCGTAAAAGTGAGTGTGCTTGTATTTTGTTGAGGTTTCTAGCTAAAACGAGTACACTACCACCACTTAGTAGCTCTAAGTCTAGGCACTCTACAGCTGGAACACAGTGCTGTCATTCTCTCAACTGTCTCATGCAGCACTCATGTCCCTATATGCTGCTGAAGTCAGTTGCTATACAAACATGCAGAAAGTGACCCTGTAAAACATCCACCCACGGCTCATTCGGATCTAGCATGTGAGCTTTGAGATGAGAGGCAGAGTCCCTTTGTCTCCAGTAGTGAAATCTTGTTATTCCATAGCTGTGCAGTAGTAGTAATCATTCCTCTTGTGCAGCCACTCTGCAGTTTGTCTCCTTTCAGCCTCTCATAATGCCGCCAGATCTTTTTTTCTCTTGCTTCCTTGCCAGTTGGCATCATGCTGAAAGAGGGAGAAATAGGAAGGTTACTTCTCCTAACTCTATTTTTGGGTTTTGTTTCTTACTTGCACCAAGGCTGAAATTGCTAAAATGTTTCACAGGAACTTTAAATGTTATTTCACATGGACAAAAGAAATAATTCAACCTAACTTTTCTTAGACTGTAAAAATATTTTTTTTAGGAAACAATTCTACCCTGATAGAGACACTGACCATAGAATGTTTTGGACGGCCACCCACTGAGATTTTGGCACAGTCATGAGAAGCAAAATAACATTCTATGATTCCTAGTGTTAGGCAATAATAATAATCACTGATATAAACACCAAAAAATGTGATGTGAAACAAGTTTTTTTGCACTGAAGTATCATTACCTCTGCGCCCAACATTCAAATGATTCTAGTGTTCCTCAAACTTGGGTCGTTTTTTTCCCATATCTTTATTTTCTTTATCTTTCTTCTCTCTCTAATTCACAAATATTGCTATTTGTGTAGTGTTAATTTCTTACCATGAAGAAACTCCTTCACAGAATGATTTGATAGTAAAGATTTTAGCATACTGTGGAAGTTTTCTTTCAGAATACAAGACTGTAACAACCAAAGGAGACAATGGTTTTCCATCCATTTGGGCTGGCTTAAACAACATATTCCAAGTGATATGAAATCACTTACAACACTTGGTGTGCCTGTATGAGTATTTTAATGGGCAAAAGGGGTCCTTTGATGCAAATTTGCTTTGGTCCTGCAGCATGTGCACTCTGAGTGATTTCTTTTTGGTAGAACTGAGGTGGTTCCTGCACATCCTTGTGGTCTCTGGTGTGCTCCACCTTGTGAAATGGACAGGAAGTCCTCTTTATACACACTGCTGTGCATGCCCAACATGAATTTCATTTCTAGAGAAGATCAAATGTAGGCATACCATTTTGGAAAACGGAAGGATTGCTGCAGATCAAACTCTTGTCCACCCCTGTTCATGCTGCATGAGTTGGTAACTGTGAACTTTGACTTTTCACTTTTCAGTTGTCCCCCAGGAAGAGAATTCAATGCAGAAGCAAAAATTCATGTGCACCTGAAAATATTCTAAATCCTTCTGCTGCTTCATTTGTCTTCCTTCTTATGTCTGACAAGCATGTGGTTTAACAGTATTTTACTTGGAAGAAATTCTGTATATCTCTTTCAGAAAGATGCCAAAATGTCAATTTTGACAATGGTTATTTCACGTTGGGAAAGCAAACATTTGGTTTACAGGAGATGGTCACCTATAGATGTCATACTGGCTTTGTAACTCCAGAAGGAGAAGAAACAGGAGAGATACATTGTCTAGAGAATGGCTGGACTCCACCTCCAAAGTGCATCAGTGAGTAGCACAAGGTTTCAGAGCTTCTTATGATTGCCACTGGAATAGACATAGTGTCCTACGTACTCAGATTTTTGTCATCTAGATTAGCAAAGTCTTTTGACCCCTCACAAATGACTATGGGGAACAGGAGTATAAACTATTTGCTATGACACCATTAATAATAATTTGTAGTAGAAGGAATGGAAGTGAATCTAAGGAAGACATATTTGTGCTAGATATTACTCCTAGACACATATTTCTGAAAAATTAATGCAATATTACGTGAGTGTGCTATGTATGTTATTCTACATTCATATTCTGGCAATGCAGAATTTTTAATATTTCAAATATTCTAAGTAGTTCTGTAGACTAACACACAGTAAAGCACCTACAGAAATGATGCTTCCAGAAGACAGTGTTTCTGGATCACAAAATGCACTAACTTTCTTTTATGCTGCAGAATCATGTAAAACACCTCATTTGGACATTTTGAATTACCATGCAAATAAAACTGTGTTCATGCCTGAAGATACCATAGAGTATGCATGTTCGGAGGGATATCTAACTGCAAATAATACTCCAACTGCTACCACAAGGTGTGACATAAATGGTGAATGGAGTCCAACACCCCAATGTCTCGGTAAATATTGTTGCGTTTGCTAATCAGTGTAACTCTGTATACACCTTGTGAAGCTTTTTCCTTTAAGATCTTATTTGGTTTAGTTCTAATTAGTAGCATTTCATGTATTTCCTGTAAGGTGTACACTATATGTTAAAATATTTTCTCTTTGTAGCAATAGAATGTGAAATGCTGACTTTGTCCAATGGAGATTTTTCTCCCAAGAGAGGTAAATACCGCAATGGAGATGTTGTGAAATTTACCTGCACAAACAATTACATAAGAGTGGGACCTGCCTCTACTCAGTGCTATTACTTTGGATGGTTTCCACCACCACCTGTGTGTAAAGGTAATCCTTTTGTTAACTTTATTGTAGTACGAGATGGGTCCTAGGTCCTGAAGACACCTTCTATAAACTAGCCTTGCTCCCAAGAACAATTATCCTATCTTTGTCTTGAAAAGGGCAGGAACTTGTCCTCTTTGGATTTCATAGTGTTTTGTTCTTAAAACTGGGTTGATTTTATCAACCACTTCTTTTACCATAGCAGGCAAATGACAGTACATGGAAGTAAGACAGCAGAGCAAGGCAGGGTCACACATATCTCTTTCTAATCTTCAGCCCAACCAGAACCTAGATATTCAAAAACATAAAGCAGTGACCTGTTTAATCTGTTCTACTGTTTTTTCTTAACTTTAAACAATAAATCCAATGTATTTTATGTTTCATTTAACACAAAAATGTGCTAAAAATCCTGAGTTCAGAGTATAGGTTTGATTTCTTCATTTCAGTGAGCGTCAGCGGCTGTGGACCCCCACCTGAGATTACCAATGGAAGTATTGTTGGTGACTTGATGGAACAGTATCAGCATGGTGACAGAAAGCAATATGAATGCAGCGATGAATTTAAATTGGTTGGATCAAAGGAAACAGAATGTATTGATGGGAAATGGTCGTCTCCTCCCTCTTGCATTGGTAATCTATAGAACTCTTACTTGTGAGAAGTCTGTAATTCACTGTAAGCTAATGCTTCACAGATATTTTCACAACTAAAATTACATATTTGCAGATATAGTATGCTACAGTAAAAATCATGTTATGGATGAAAAATGAACATACACTATATGTAAAGCCAAAACTTTATTAGTAGTATAATTGAAATCTTAATAGTCCAATCAAAGGATTGTGAGAACAGATCAAATTATTATAGGAAAAGAAAGATATTCTCTATTATGTATATAGTTATAATTATTCTTTATATATTATGTATTTATTTTCTAAGTAATACAAGCAATTTATCTTATAGAATTATAAAAGTTATACACACACATTCTCTTATTTACCCCTTTTTCTGGTTTTATGCTCACCCTTTCATTGCCTCTTTGGGCCCTAAAGTCAGTGGGTTCCGTCTAGTGTGTTCTGGAGGGAAGTTACAGAAAATTATGAGTATCTCAAGTCATTCTCTGGGAGGGATTAGACATTGATGCTGATAATTTCCCCTTCTTCCTTACAGGATCTACTTGGGGTAATTTTTATGTTTGCTAGCATAGCATGCTTTTATACCTTGTCCTTTTTCACTGGTCACAAGTCTTGAGTTAGATATATTAAGTGCATTTTAAATATGTTAGATATTTTTTCCTTGTTCTTTATGTTACACCTAAAATCAGTTTTTAGAGACAGCTCTAGGCCTCCACAGGGCTCCATAAGTACAAGAAGGATATCAAATTGTTGGAAAGCGTCCAGAGGAGGGCCACAAGGGTGGTGAAGGGCTTGGAGGGGAAAACTTATGAGGAAAGGCTGAAGTCGCTTGGTCTGTTCAGACTAGAGAAGAGGAGACTAAGGGGAGACCTCATCGCTGTGTATAACTTACTCACCAGAGAGAGAGGGGTGGATGCTGACCTCTTCTCTCTGGTGACCAGCGACAGGACCCGGGAGAATGGCATGAAGCTGTGCCAGGGGAGGTTTAGGCTAGATGTTAGGAAAAGATTCTTTACCCAGAGAGTCGTGGAGCACTGGAATAGGCTCCTCAGGGAGGCTGTCATGGCCCCAACTCTCACAATGTTTAAGAAGCACTTGGACAAGTGTGACTTTGGGGTTGTCCTTTGCCTATAGGAGTTGGACTCGATGATCCTTATGGGTCCCTTGCAACTCAGGACATCCTATGTGTGATTCTGTGTGTTTAAGCTGGCCTTTTTTGAGCTATTCATAGTGCTGCTGTGCTAGACTATACCCTGTCTCTTACCATCTTGTGCCTCTACTGTGCCACACCCAACCTCTGTCCCCACTTCTCAAGGACTCTGTTACCATGTCAGCCTTGTATTGACCTGCATCATTGTATTAGTCATAATTACTCTACAGAGACTAAAATCTTGTTAATACTTTGTATATAAAACTGTGGCTGTGCCATACAGAGATAACTAAAAGTAAAATAAAGTAGCTATAACCTGGTCACTAGAAAAATTGCTGTTGCAGCTAAAATAAGTAAAACTGAGTCTCCAGGTGGGTCAGGACAGGTTCTGACAAAGTAAGCCTGGTAAGACCCTATCCTGAGGCCTTGCAAGCCTGGTAGAAACTCTGTGGCCTCTTCTTAGCAGTGGCAATACTATATGTTACTGGGGCCCAGGGCTACAAACAGGATGAGTGTGAATGCATTATGTATGTTGCTGTCTTCCCTAGGACACAGTCAGACATGTGCAACAGGGGGTTTTTTTATAATCCTGATACTGAAATGGTGAATAGCTCTACAGTTAAGTCTGCTGCCTAAGCAAAAGCACCCACATTCTGTGCATGTCGTTAGGTAGTGTACCTCAAACCTAAGAATATGAATGTCAATGACAGGACTTAAACAGTGCTTGTACAAAACAACAATTTGTCGTGTTAAGACAGTCCAGATTTGAGATAGAATGAAATAAAGCTGAAAAATCTGTAAATACAGAAAATAATTCAGGGCTTTCATTGTGGTACAGGACAGATCCAAAAGCAGAACAAATAAATAGTGGGGTTTACAGACAGGTTTACTCTGTCCCTATACATATGCATCCTGACACATCTTCCATGAGCAGCACTGGTAGTTTAAAAAGGTGCAGCATGGATCTTACATCTTTTCAATCCTTGATCCAGTAAGAATAGTTTTGAAGAACAGGTTGACAGAAGAATGGTCCACACTTGAGGGCAGGGTGGTTCAAATTCAGTTTTTTGAGTTCGTCATGGGTCTTCCCTCTCCCATTTTAAGAGCAGGCTGAGAACCCAAAACCAGAGCTGCTGTTATGGAGAGGTGACAGCGCTGCAGCCCTCTAAGTGGAACTGCACATTACAAATGTATAGGTGTATATTCAAATATAATTATAACTGATCAGAATAAGGGATCCAGGTGAGTTGGATTAAATGAAGGTTTTCTTACACTTTAGCGTTTATGTGCCAATGAAAAACAGTTTGGGAAACTAATGTTAGCTGAAACTACTTGTGTTGTATTCTGTGGAGTTACCACAGTGATGGAAAAGAAGGGGAAAAATAGAAGGGGGATTTAGTAAACTGATCAAAAGATATACGGGCTCCAGCTGTGTTGAAGTTTAGTTGTTACTACTAATGGAAGTAGGTTTGCCTCGCCGAATGCAAATAATAGCTGTTTTTATTTTACTTCTTTCAACTACTTGTAAGTGACTCCAATATTATTGTTGAGTATTTCTGCTCTTTTCAACAGAAGACAAAATGCCATGTGGATCACCTTCCTCTATTCCGAATCTTGTTCTTTATCAGAAAGACCAGGCCCAGTTTTTACATGGTGATGAAGTAACTTGTGCATGTAAACAACGCCCTAAGAGAATTACTATAAAATGTCTTAATGGGGAATGGAAGCCTTTACCTCTTTGTGCAGGTAATCTATTTCCATAATAGTTCAGATATGAGCATAACATAGGTCTATTCAAAATTTCAAGGACTTCAGCAATCAATATGTAGGCAGAGATACTGTAGTTTTATGCATGTCAATTATTTTTCATTAACTCCTCTTTCAAATGTGAACATGACCTTCACCCTGAAAAGACTGTATCTGCAACTTTGTAAGTACTTTGAGTAGGTTTGGGGAAGGAAACGGACACTTGCACAGTAGATAATCAAGTATGGGGGTATGTCTTTGGTGCACAGGGGCTTTTTCCCATTTCCCAGTGTTCTCCTGGTAACACCCTTCAGAAGCCTTGGGCCATACCTGTAACATAGTAGTGTGCCTGTTGTTTTAATTACTTGTAGTTTTATGTCTCTGCATACTACTTTGCATTTTTAAAATCCTACTGGGAATTAAAAATACTATTAATAGCCACAGTGTGCAAGGATTATCCAATCTTCACCATTTTTATGTGGATTAGTCCATTTCATTTCTGATCAGTAGGGCTTTTTTTCTCATCTTCCCATTTAGTTTTGCAGTGCATAAATTGAATGAAATAATGTCTTTTAAAAAGATATAAAACCAAGCCTTTTACTAAGCAAAAGGAAAAAACAACAACTTTAGAGCCAGTAATTTAAGAAGAAAGTGATGCCAGACAAGAAGGAGTTTTGTCTGGGATAAATTACTCCAGCTCTTTGCTTATCATTAACAGAATGCAGTTTATAATGTATACAAGTCTTGGTTCCTCCTTTCTTCAAAAGTGATTTTATATTCATCAGTGATTTGAGTAGCCTGTACTTTTATTTACAGTTATGTTCAGGATTGAATCTGGGACAAAACAGTCTGCTTAGCTTTCACAAGTGGCTTGTGTTCTGACTCTCAGAATTACCAGGGAAGGACCCAAGACCTGGTTATAGCTTAGATATGATTCTACAGAAAATTGATACCTGATACATATTCACTTAGGAGTAGTACTTCCTTTATGCCTCTGATTCTACAGGCAATAAAAGGTTTTAGGGATGAAAAGAATGTTTAGTTTTATATTATTTACTGCACTCAGCAAAAGGGATCCTGTCAACATAAAAATAATTGCTTTGTGAGTGGGAATAGTCTCCGCTTTAGATAGCTGGAACAAAAAATCATTCTGTTTCTCTAATGTAGGAATCTTAGGAGTTACTTCAAACTACAGTCAATAAAAAAACCACTTTCACATGGACATTCACTAGGAAACCAATGAACTTTTTATCAGTGGATGCATATGCATGTATTATCTAAACTAAATCTATATTTTTATCTCTTTTTGTTGATTTTTTTCAGATCCATCTCCTCAGTGTGTCCTTCCAAAGGATATTGAGCTTGTGCACAATCGTCGTCTTCCCACGTCAAAAAAGGAGACTAGGTTCTATGGAGTTATAAATTATATCTGTAGATCAGCTGACAAAAGTACTAAAAGGGCAGTTTGTGTGTCTGGAAAATGGTCACCAGAGATTGAATGTACAAGTATGTTTTTATATTTGCATACAATTTCTTCTTTTTTTGTTGGGACAAATGTTCATTATTAAAGCTTTTATTAAAGCATTGCTGTGTCACTAGTTTGAAATAGTAATGCTTACGTGCTTATATATGTGATTATTATGCAAATGATTATATGCTAAGGAATGGTCATGAATAATCATGGGAATCATTTGAACAGTTAACTAGGTTTAGAGATCACTAACATAATTAGTTTAACTGGAGATAGCCACTGCAGCATTATCTAACATCAGTGCCTTCTTAGTTGTTTGTGTTGTAATCTGTGATGAACTGTTACACTTTATCTTATGTTTTATTATAACATATCTCCTTAGCTGAGGAGAATACATGCCCTCCTCCACCTCAGGTGCCTGGTGCTCAACAGATAACAGCTGGAAGTAATAACAAGCATGGGAGTAAAATAGCTTATTCATGTCCAAAAGGTTTCCTCCTCATTGGTACAGATGAAATAACATGTACAGAAGGAAAATGGCAATCACCACCTCACTGCGTGGGTCAGTAGTGGATTGTTTTCTTTCTATTTATTTTTGATCTCCGTGCTATGCATTTGTAGTCAGCAGTAGCAGGAGGTAGGTATTATGTTAAGATTATCGTGAACAGGTAACTGCAGAAAAGCAATAGAATGTAAGCTGCTGAAGTTAACCAGCTACTGGACAGTAAGGTTTTATTTACACAGACTAATCTAAGATGGCATATAAAACTTCCAGGTAGTCCCTCAAGAGTTGTGTGCTTACTTGTTTCATATATTACAGAGTGGAGTCTCAGTTTTTACTGGAGGCCTTTAATAGTATCCTGGTGAAAAAAAAATCAGTAGTATTAATTAGTTAGTTGTAGTAGTAGCAATCTTTGGTTTTCTTCACTTTTATTCTTTCTTGATTTTTCTCCTTTTCTTTTTGTGGCTTCTTCCTGCAATAGGAGTATAAATGATACAGCATAACTCAGGTCATCTCTTCTAAGAAATGCTGAGGAATCTGTAATCTAATTGTTAAAATATTACTAATGCAGGTGGAAACTTGTAGGCAGCAGTTCATTAAGAGGAAGAAAAAAGTGTTTCCAGAAATGAATAGCTGAGCACTGGGAAAATGTTAGCTGCCAGCTGATGGCTGATGTATACAACATACCAACCACGTCCGTATTTTTAAGCTGCAAAATTCTGATGCCACATGGTGTCTCTTCATTTGTATTGCCTGTGAGTCTCCATTTCTGCTGATAAGTGGCAGACATAGAGAAGAATAGCAAAGAGAAATTAAGAAACTCTTCATAGAACAACTATTACTGAAGTAATACTTCATAATTTCTGTTCTTTTCCTTTTCATTGTGTGATCACAAAACTGCTCACAACATTGATACAACTTTATTAATGGTGGAAAAATTTAATAGCTACCATTCTAGAAACTCACTTTCAGTACCCCAAAACCAAGATAATATGTCTTCTATTTCTCTGCCTATGAAATTTTACCTGTTCTTGATGCTAAGCTCTAACTGTATCTCATTGGTATGAGTTGGAAAATGGTTCAAAGGAAAAGACAGAAAACCCATGTAGGATGAAAAGAACAAAGACAATTCAGTTTGTGTATCTTAGATATTTCTTCGTCTTCCTTTCGAGCCATTTAATTTATATTTGGCTGATAATACTTTTTTCCCTCTCACTTTTAGATGGCATATATCATTGGAATATTAATTGTCTTGCATTATTATTTGTGGTTTCTGTTTTTTTGTTTTGTTTTGTTTTTTAGAAAGCCCATGTCTGCCACCACAACCTGTAGAATGTGCTGATGTTCCCAGACTGGAGAATCAAAACTTAAAAATTCAGAAAGAAGGGAAAACAATTTATCTGGCTGGTGCTAGACTGAAGTATGTTTCTCGTTCTGGATACATGTTAGATGGACCATTGGAGATAACTTGTTCTATGGGAAATTGGACTTTAGCTCCTACATGTTTGGGTAATACAAAATACCCCTTTTTTTGAAGTGCATTTAGAAATGAAATTGGGAAGCATTTTAAACTGCAGGTTGACTAGTAAGGGCCAGTAACTCCATATTTTGCTGTGGAATCGTATCATCCCTCATGGATGTCTTCAGCCTGATTGGATGCAAGACTGACTTTTTGAATGCAGTTTAGTTTTTAAATATTTCTTTGCATTCTTGCAATCTTTGTTTATTTCGTGTCTCTGCCAGGTGGGGCCTGGGCATATCCTCATAATCAAACCAAATAATTTATTGGTTGGACTTGATGATCTTGAATGTCCTTTCCAAATGTGATGATGTTTCTATGAAGCCTCTGTTTCCTGCAGGACCCACCAGTGACTAGGAATTGCTTTGGTGCTTCCGTGATGAAACCAGGGCAGTAAAGGACAGACGTCTTTATTAAAATTTTCTGGCATGGTTAGAAACAGGATCTAAATATTCCAGTGACAGAAGTCCCTGCCTGTTTAGGGGATTGACTTACATTGTCTTTCATACACTATGTTTTATATAAAAGCCACTGGCAGTGGATGACTATGCTGATGTTAGAAAAAGCTCTCTAAAGCATCTGTTTGGTGGAAAGATTACACTCATTCTATGTGTATCACATTAGCACAAGCATCAACTTTCTATGTCTTTTCAGAAATGTCATGTGGAAGTATTCCAAAAGTTGCCAATGCTCAAATGGAAGGCAGAAACAAGGAAATTTATGAGCCTGGTGAAACAATTCGCTACCAGTGTGATGCAGGGTTCCTGATTGTTGGTACCCCTGAAATAATTTGCAGAGAAGGAAATTGGACAGCTCCACCCTTCTGTGAAGGTATAGGTGTTATTTCTAAGTAGTCTACTATCCTGCTTAGACTTTCATGCTGCAAATTAAAACAATGTCAACTCAGGCAGGCGGGTGAGTCGGACCAATAGAGCCAATAGGTGACTTGCTTTGAATGGCTTGTTGCAACACCTATTTTCTGGCTCTTGGGAAACAACAAGTAGGGTAGATGAACAAAGAAATTGTTTCCCCTGTGGGCTGAAGCTAGTAGCTGAAACTTAGCTCTCTACTGAAATCAAGACAGAGGGTTATGGAGGAATGGAGGCTGCCTGCAAAGTAGATAACTAGTAGGGTAACATCTCTTATTTTTACGTCACTAAGAATGTCCATTACTGAAAGTTGCCTTCAAATAGTAAAGAAATTGCTCTCTAGTTCTTTGGCACACAGTGCTATACAGCACCAATCTGCACATTGGGCTGATCTCTGCAATCCCTTTTCTTTTTCTAGCCACTGTAGACAGAAATCATATTGTATATGCAAACCATTTTTGCTCCTCAGGTGTACTGGTGCTTGGGAGTACAATGTTCTATGACTGTCATATTACTGTTCTTAAATGCACCTCTCTTTTCAGATATTAGCTGTGGAGCTGCACCTGAAATTCCCCATGCTTATATTACAAGCACTCAACAGAAGAGGTATCTGCCTGGTGCCAGAGTGCAGTATGAATGTGAAAGCAATTTTCAAATGATGGGTGAAAATTATGTCACTTGTACAAATAGAGAATGGTCACAAGCACCAACTTGCAGAGGTAGGAGTCTGTGCTTTCATTTTGGCTGTTAGAATAGAGGGGACTGTTTGTTTACCTAACCACTCTAAAGACTTTAAGTTTTTTACTTCTGTTTGCATTGTGTACCCCAGATTTGTACTTGCTATTGCAAGTATATAAAGTTCCAGAACTTTACTTCAGTTTCATGCTTCTAGAAGTACTGGGTGTATTTTCATGAACAAACAAAAAAAGTCCTGAAGAAATAGAGCCTAAAATGTTCTGCTCTATCATTCTCCTCTATGTTACTAGTATTTCCCCAGAATCTACTATTTCAGTGACCTTCAGTAGAAAGACATGTAAGGGCTCCTCTGTTCTGTTCACACCTGTCAAGGAGTTTCTGAATGGAAGCAGCAGTAGGAGAGAGAAACAGCTCTTCTCCAGGGCTCTGTTCTGACTGATGCAGATACCAGCAGAGACTTGGATTGTGACCATGTAAGATCTGCTAGGGCTATGAAATTGAGAAAAGCATTCTTGAGACTAGGAACTGTCAGGAGTTACGCTCCCATCCTCTGCCCCAAATCTGTGGCTGCAGGGTGAGCAAGTGCTTCTTGACTTGCACGCAACTCCATGAAGCTGGTTGCACTTACCCGTCCCTGGGCAGTGCAGGCTGACAAGCTCCTGCAGCATTGCCGGTCCTCCAGTGCTCTGCAGTTCAGCAGACCACCATCCTGGCTGCTACCCCTGTGATTTCTAGGAATTCCAGGACTCCCTGGGGATGGGCATTGGCTTGCAGGAAGATGTAGCTACAGAAACACTGGCTTTTTCTAGAAACTCTCATTGACTCTACCATCTCCTGAGAGTCCCAGAGCGAGTGTTCTACTGCCACTGTCGCACCTTATTGCTTTCTCCATGGTGAATGCTTGGAGCTGTGACCCACCTAAGGCAGAAAATCTGGACAGAAATTGTAACAAGGTTTATTCCTTTTAACTGTTGGTTGCATAGGGGAACACCTCAATGACTGTGGCAGTGTTTCTTTTCAGATGTGACATGTGGACCTCCTCCAGAAATTGCTGGTGGTAAAGTCCAAGGTGTTAAAAAGGCAAGGTATCTTCCTGGGGAGAGTGCTCGCTATCAGTGCTGGCAAGGTTTTGAGATGACTGGGGCTTCCGCCATAGCATGTCAGAATGGGACCTGGACGGAGCTGCCAAAGTGCAAAGGTAATCTCTCTCTCTTCGTACAGCTGTCAGTGAGACTGCTGTGAAGCTGACTCAGTGGCATTTACTGCTCCAGTCTCATTACTGTGCACAAAAGCAACGTATCTGGCGCACTCTGGAAAAGCCATTTTCTCAAGTATCTGTTCACATGAGTGTACCAGCTAAGTGACCCACGTCACTTCAAGACAGCTACATCAGAAAAACAGCACTGGGGATGAAAGCAGTTGGTGGCCAGGACTCATTCTGAAACATAACCCTTGGACTTCTTAGAATCTACTTTCTGTGCCTGCCTGATGAGAATAGATTGAGAAATTTTGCCACCACTGTTGGAGAACAGAGCTTACACCTTCTCTACTAGCTGACACCCAGAGAGTGCTGATGATGCAATGCTATGTTGAATACCATAGAGTCAAATCAACTGAGGGTAGAATTTGGTGTGTGAGCTGATACCTAGGTGCTGTGTTGATGCATCCTAGGATTTCCTGAGCAGTCTTTTTCCTGAAAGTCTTTTTCACTTGCCAGGTATTTGGTTTTCTCTCTGTTTTCCACTGGGTCTCTCAGAGTAGTGCCAATCTACTGTTCAGTAGTATTTGTGGCCAGGCCTCCATTGCAATTAAACTCTTGTGGCTTTCTCTCTGACTGGCAATTTTCTTCCAGGGAAAAATGGGAAATGTGGCCCACCACCAGTTATTGAAAATGGAGACCTGCTTTCCTTCCCTATGCAAGAATATTCACAAGGTACAATTCTGGAATACAAATGCCCAAGTCTCTATATCCTGGAAGGATCTCAGTATATCACCTGTACTAATGGGCAATGGACAAGCCCCCCACTTTGCCTCGGTAAGTTGAAACACATGCTGTATGGCCAAGGAATACATGACTGCTCATGTCATCTTAGATCCTGAGGGCATCACTTGTGGAGCAGCACTTAGAGTCAAATCAACTGTTAAAGCAACTGAGGGTAGAATTTGGTGTGTGAGTTGATATGTAGGTACTGTGTTGATGCATCCTAGGATTTCCTAAGCACACTGTATAATCTCATTTGTTTTCATCAGACATACAGAAAGTTGCTGGGGCTGTGATGCTGGCAGGACAGAACAGCAACAAGTCCTTTTATTTTTGTCCAGGGTGAGCGTCTTCTTGAAGTTAGCTCATGTAATCCCCTCTGCTGCTGTCGTCTCTCACCACCACAGTAGGTTCAGGAGGGGGTGAGGTTTGGCTGAACCCCACTCTGTGAGGGGATCTCCATTGCTGTGCAGGGGTCCCAAGTGCTCCTGGGTTGGAACATATAGTCAGCAGGGTGTGAGTGAGGATGATGATTCTGAGTGTGTGGCAGTGCTGGAAAATTCAGGGGTGTCTCCATGACGTGGCCATGGGGCAATATAGAGAAGTGCTGAGCAGAATAGAAGGAGGATCTCAAAAAAAAAAGACACAGGGAAGTTCATTGGTCCCTGGTGACTTCCCCACGTCTTTCAGTCTTGGCCTGTGTGACTGTCACAGCCATGGGGGTCTCAGCCATGGACTTTTTTATTCCTTTGAGCTTGGATGTGAATGTCTGTCCTGTCACAAGTACCAGAGAGTTAGAGCAAATAGCTGGAAGTGTTTTTTGATGTGAACTTCTGTAGGCTTTAAGGGAAGAAGTTACAAGTAGTGTGTCTGTGTGATGTGATGACTCTTTTCTCTTGCCTTTTTCAAGTGGCCTGTACAGCATCTGAAGAAGACATGAACAGAAACAATATTCAGCTGAGATGGATTGCTGAAAAAAAGCTGTATTCCACATCGGGTGACTTTATTGAATTTCAGTGTAAAAGAGGATATTTTGAGGACCCAGAATCTTCCCCATTTAGAGCACAGTGTATAGAGGGGACATTAGAATATCCACAGTGCAAGCCGGGAAGTAAGTCATCTCCACTTCAGCCACAGCTTAGCCCCTGTGTTGCTGCATTTTTAGTGCTGAGGCCTTTAGCTTTCTTGTGGGAGTACCTGGGGAGGAGCCAGGGTGTGGAAGTATCCTGTAAAGTGCAGATGCTGAGGGGCAGTGCCCCTCAAAAAGCTGTTGACCAGCATACCTGAGCTGGAAAGACAGCTGGACTCTTGAGGGCATTCAGCTGGTACCAACAGTTTCAGAGTAGCAGTTGTCTAATGTGAAGTCTACAGGCAAATAACTAAAATACTTTTTGCAGGGGACTGTACAGTGGATAATAACATTATGGACAGGAACAATATTAAACTACAGTCATCAATCAGGTGGAGCTCTGTCACCTATCAGACTGGGGACTATATTTTCTTTACATGCAAATGGTTTTACAGTGAAGTTTCCCATCCGGAGAAATTTAGAGCAAAGTGCGTGGATGGAGCAATTACCTATCCCATGTGCAACTGTAAGTGCTTGGTGCTGAGGACATGGGCAGGGAGGCCTGGAGCAGGCAGCTTTGCCAAAAGTACCTGTCCATTCCTCTGAGGAACCAAGGTGGTGTGTGTCATGCTTGGTCTTCATGTCTTTTTCCTCTTTTTAATCTTTATGCTGCAGGATGTTTGGATAAATAGAAACGGCATGAAGGAGCCCAGCTGTGGAAATGAAAGATCCTTCAACCAACCCAGTGATTAGAGCTCAGTTTTTCCTGGCACTTCCTATTTTGCTGTGCTTTGTATGCAGCTTTGTCTTGGAATTAGTTGAGTTTTTATTATTGGTTGATTTTTTTTGTTTACATTTTACCCATTTTTGTAAATGTGTTTATATTTTATCTATCCAATGGTTGTGCTTGCATTTTATCCATTCTGTACTCATCTGACTGTTACTTTCATAACCATAGTCTGGCTTTGGTGGCATACTAAGACAAGAATTAAAACCCACAAGTAATTTTATCATCAGCAAGTAAAGTGTGTTTGGCCTTGTCTGCTCCTAGCTTCTTCTCTGTGTGCTTGCCTGGAAAGTACCCTGGCATCATGGCAGAGGTGAATGAGTAGAACCAAGGGGTAATGGTTTTAAACTAAAAAAAGGTTCAGACTAGACATAAGGAAGAAATTTTTTACAGTGAGGATGGTGAAACACTGTTACAGGTTGCCCAGAGATGTGATAGATGCACCACACTGGGAGACATTTTTTTGCAGAATGAAGCCCATTCCGTGCAGAAAACCAGGAATATAAGCATACAACTAATATTTCTAGAGGCATGTAGCATTTGTTTGTATTTTAGGTTAGAAAATATCTCCACAGAGATACTAAAAAGCCAGCCATGCAGGGTCCTCTGAGCAACCTGATTCTTATCCTATAATTTTACAGCTAACTATGCAGAAAGCCAGCAAAAGTTCAGGCCTATTAAAGGGCTAAATTGACATCTTTGTTATTTTGATGGTTATTTTAAAAGTTACTCCAGCACTACAGTTTGGTAAGTTTTACTCTGCTTCCAAATACACTTACTTAGGAGGCTAGAAACCTTTGGGCTTGCATGTCATTGAGCCTCCTTTGCACTATGTATTCCACATACGTGAAGCACAGCTTTAAGACAACAGCATGCCTGATCTGTGGCCCTGCAGCAACTTCTCTGCTACCACATCAGTGTGCATAGCTGATCTGTCTGTGCCTTCCCACACTATCTAACCACATCTGCACCAATACATTCTTAGAAAAGTAAGGCAATGGAAAGAAGTCATTAACAAAGTTTCCTTACCTTCTAAAAAGCAGCTTGATCACTTCCTGTGCCTTCATTAACTTCTCTAAGAATTCTGTGTTCAGTTGGTTTTTAAATGTTCATATTGTAAACCAGATTTTTGAAACATAAGCTGTGGCTCTCGGGGCTGCAAGTGCACATTGGTGGCTCATATATTCAGTTTTTCATCCACAAACACACCCAAGCTCTTCTTCACAGGGCTCCTCTCAATCCACTCATCAGCCAGCCTGTATCTGTGCTTGGGATTGCCTCATCCACGCGTGCAGGACCTTGCACTTGGCCTTGTTGAACTTCATGAGGTTCAGAAGGTCCTTTGGATGGCATCCCTCCCTGCCAGTGTGTTGACCACACCACACAGCTCAGTGCCATTGGCAAACTTTCTGAGAGCACACTCAATCCCACAGTCCATGTTGCCAACAAAGATGTTAAACAGCACCAGTCCCAATAGTGACCCCTGAGGGACACCACTTGTTGCCAGTCTCCACTTGGACATTGAGCCATTGACCACAACTTTGGTTGAAACCATCCAGCCACTTCCTCATCCACCAAGTTGTCTATCCGTAAAATCGTGTCTCTCCAGGTCAGAGACAAGGATATCATGCAGGACAGTGTCAAAATACTCTGTAAATAGCAGGGGGGTTTGCTATTTTTATCAACCTTTTTCCCCCACTAAATGGGTGACTGGGTTTTGATTAAATAAGCAGAATTTGTCGTTCCTGAATGCTTTAATTTCTTGTTTTATTTATTCACGTAGCACTCAGAAAAGCCTTGAAAACCATACAGACATGCAACACTGTCACAGAAAGATGAGGTTTCGACATAGAATACTGAAGAAACTCTTACAGTGACATTTTTATTAAAGGATACTGAAATAGATGCAAGGCAAGTGGTGTCCATATTCCTGAATTTTCTTCATTTATTCAGTCACACATGTTCACAGGCAGAGCCCTAAAAGTACCAATGTTTAAATGTCATAGGCAGTCATACACAGTAGTTGGGATATCATGAAAATTTAAATGCTCTCAATTAACAAAAAAATACTTGCTTGATTTAAAATAAGAATAAATTACTCAGCAGAATTTACATATTTTTAGGTTTTAAATGGTTTCATAGATCCCTTAAAAGTTTTTTCTGAATACTTGCTTTTTTTCTTGTCCCTCAAGCCTTGTTCTTTAGAGCTTTTTCACCTGTGAAAGGAGACATGAGTGCTCTGAAGAGCTACAAAATAATATGCCTCTACTTTCTCACTGTATAATTAGTTTAACATCCATAAAATTACATCTTATTTTAGCTATATTCTCTAGTCACAAAAGCACTCAATGCTATCAAAATCACCAGTATCCTCACAGGGGGTACTACTTGCTCAGCATCTTCTTGTTGTGGCACTTTGCTTAGGTCCTTCAGGCTGTGATGCATCCTCAAGTTTATCACTGTAAGCCTTACAAAAGTCCTTCATACTGATGACTGTAGTGATGTTGAAAATGAGGCTACCTTAATTCAGTTATTAATACTAGATAAAGAACATGAACATACCTTTCCTACAGGCTTTCCCGAAGTCCATGCTCATTTTCCTCTTTCAACACACCTTGGATACCTCAGCTGTCCTCTCTTACACTGCACTTGAAATAAAGTTGTACCAGATTCTGCTCCAAAATGGTTCTGTTTACAGTAAAATCCAACATAATCCCCATGGTAAAAGTAAACTTGGTTCTTATAGAACCCTTGCAGCAGTATGTTATTTTTCTCCATTTCATTTTTTGATAAAGTACATGGCTCTAAAGAAGAGAGACTTAATCAGTTTTAATAAATCTATTTTTGAAATATCCTTCTGATTAGTCTACACTATACCCATAGATTATTTTCCATTCTTAATACATTATACATTAAATCACTGTATTTTTGGATACTACAGACATATCATATTTCAGAAAACTTACACTTGCTTCTATTAAATCTTTCATCTCTAACTGAAAAAATTAAGTTGCTATCTCAAAGTTCTAGTTGACAATACACAATTTATCTGAATTTAGAGAGAGTTGGAGTTGTTCAGCCTGAAGAAGAGAAGCCTCTGGGGAAAGTTTATTGCAGCCTATCAGTACTTAAAGGGAGCCTATAAGATAGGGACAGTCTTTTTAGTAGGGCCTGTAGCAACAGGACAAGGGGCAGTGTTTTTAAACTAAAAGAGAGGAGATTCAGACTAGGTATAAGGAAGAATTTTTTTTTACAGTGAGGGTGGTGAAACACTGGCACAGGTTGCCCACAGAGGTGGTAGATGTCCTATCCCTGGAGACATTCCAGGTCAGCCTGGGTGAAGCTCTGAGCAACATGATCTAGTTAAAGATGTCCCTGCTCACTGCAGGGGCGTTAGACTAGGTGATCTTTAAAGGTCACTTCCAAACTATCCTATGATTCTATGACTTCTTATAGAGAAAAATAAGTGCTTACCACACCTACCTATACAAACTGGTGGTGAAGTCCACTGTCCCTCAGAACAGTAGATTCTGTCAGATCCTTGCAAAAAATGATAGTCAGAGCAGCTATACTGAACTGAAGAACCACTGTCATACTGGGCCAGAGGTGGGAGAGTTAGAGCTCCATTCACAACAGAAGGTGGAGAGTCACATTTTTCTGTAGGAGCTGGAATAACATTAAACACACTTGAGAAACATTCAGCTTAAGAAACAAACAAAGCAGCTTTAAATGCTTCTCAACACTAAATACCTATCAACTCAGTGTATTTTCTTACTACTTCATTATGTCTCAGATCAGAATGCAATATCCTGCTTATTTCTAACCATTAAAAAAAAAAAAAAATCCCTTGTGTGCATTTAAATGTGTACTGCTGCCTTTCTACAGAGCTCTGGGTTCCCTGGGCTCGGAGAAGAGCTCCTCCCTCCTTTGCACAGCCTTCCCCATCACTGGCAGGTGTATTGTTTCTACGTGCGTGGATGTACTTAACAACATAGCTGTCTTGGGCAAGGATATCCATGCCTATCTGTATTCCTGAATCCTAAACATCTATAATTTACAACAGATTCTAGGCCTGAACTGCCAAAGCAAATTGTTTCTAAATATGGCATGGATTAATTAAAAAGGCAATAATAAAAAGAAAAAAAAAGTATTGTTTTACCTTGCATAATGCATTTTGGATATTTCAGTCTGCCACGGTTACACTGTGTCCTCCCAGGAGATAGAATGCTAGTCTGCAGAAAACTGTATCCCTGTTTACATTCAAACTCTATCAGATCACCATGTATGAAAAATAATTCCTCCTGTTTCCATTTCAACTGTATGTTGTTGCTGTTCATATCAGTGACATTAAGAGTGCATGGTTCTAGGACATAAAAGTATACTTTAATTAAAAGCAGCCTTAAGTGATTTCTTAGCTCCCTTTTGTAGGAGTCAAAAAAGAGAAATCTAAATTGGAAGTTCTAAAATTTTTCCAGATTGTGCAAGAAAAAGAACAATAGATGCATTAAAAAGGAATGCAAATATAAAGAAGTGAGCTGAAGTAAAAGAAATAACATTAAAAAAAGCCTAAACTGGGAACAGTAAATCACAGAAAAAAACACCCTTCTGACAAAATCTGTTTTCTACAAGTATTTGTAAACATATGGCAGCCTGGATTTACCACTAAAGAAGAAAATCACTTATTTATTGTAACTGAAAAGGACTTTTATAATGAAAATAGCTATCCATCAAAATTAACCTGTCAGATTTGGTTGACAAGTTTGGTAAACCCTTTGAGGATAGTAGTAGTTAATACACAGTAAATTGAAACTGTTAACCTAAGGAAGTGCTTTGACAATTCCCTTTTCCTTGTTTTGTCAATGTTAAAACAATATAGAGAGCTTCCAAAAACCTTTTTGAAAGTTTTGTGTTCTTCTTTGGGCTTTTGCAGGTTGTTCAAAGTCAATATTGTTTTAGTTGCCATTTGACAAGTTTTGTAAAATTAGTGCTATGACCACCTCAGGTAGCCTAGCTTTCCATTACACAGTTAGCCTCATGGCCTTTGGAAACCACTGTTCAACTTCAATAAAGCCTGGTAGAGGGACAGTTATAAAACTAAATTTCTACAAGGTCCACAAGAATCATTGCCTGATAGAGGCCCTTATTAATGCTTTGCTGATGGAAAGGTAAGGAGAAATCTGCTATTACATGTTCTAATGAGAGAAGCAGAACAACAAGAAACTAACTACAGTATGTGCTCTTTCTGGCCTGATAAGGTGAGGGTTGAAAAGAAATCTCAGAAAACATGGAAAGGATGATGTGGTTATTTGGATGCTTAGGAGACAAATAACACTAATAGGAAATGAGTTTTCATTATTTCACTGGTTTTGTTAAATCCAAGAATGCTGATCTGGACCTTTCACTCCCTAAGTCTCTATGTCTT
>VWZX01004903.1:1272278-1353827 GCA_013399015.1 Galbula dea | reverse complement strand
GTCATTGGGTTGGTGATCAGCCCAGCCTCGACCCTCGACAACAAGGTATGATTTATTCATTTAGAAATAAGTAATTAAAACTGAACTGGTTATTTATATGCATTTTCACAGCAGACACAAACTTAAAGTGAGTCCCTTTAACATGGGATGCTAGTATAATGGAATTGTTTCACTCCAGGAAGGAAGGAAAGACAAACAAACAACTCTTGTAGATCATCAGAAGTAGCATGCCTGCTAGTATTGGTAAATTCCTAATGGGAGCTCTCTGCTTTGAACAGCATACATAAGAGGAACACAGAAAAATTAGAAAGTCCAGAATTAAATGATAGATACAAAGATATGTAGTAGTAATAATAATAAAAAAAAAGGCTGAATGCTTAAAAATAAAAGTCCAAGAAATCATTTTATTCCTTCTAAAAGCCCTTTTGGTAATGGCTGCAGCCATTCCTTCTAAACATCTATTGAAGGACATCAAGGAATTCACTGAATGGAGAATATGGGAGAAAGAAATCAAGAGAATCCTCCTAGGTAACAGGGATAGCTATGTTCTAGAATAGGTCACTTGGGAAAACAGAGGAATCTCTTTAACTGGGTGTTTGCAAGAACAGGCCAGAGGGCACCTAAGCAGGAGTGGCCTAGGTGTATTTGATTTTGGTTCATCCTCATGTTTCTGGAATATTCATCAACTCAAATGAAAGAGAAAAGGTGTCGTGAAAGGAGTGTCTAGAGGTTCTTTCCAGTTTTACCTTTCTATATTACATATGACAAAACTTTCTTCTCTTACAAGACTTACCTAAGCAAGTTGGTTGTTCTGTCCAGCTTCCTTCTTTGCAGTAAACAGTACTAGGTCCATCCAAGAAATGGTAACTCTGACAACCATATTCTACTGAGGAACCATTTTTGTAGCTCGTCAATAAAGGACCAAGAACAGCACCATTTTTAATCACAGGTGGAAAGGCACAGTCTTGCGAGACATCTAATAGAAAGGAGGGAGATAGATAATTAGACCTTTAAAACAATAGCAACACTGGCAAAAGTATCAGACTAATAGACTGATTTAAAAAAACCACACTCAATATAGATCAGTTATTCTGTGATGAGATGGTCTTTATTTGTTGCTTGAAATGTTTAGTCCATATATGGTTCAAAATCCAAAAGAAACCTTACTGGAACTATCAGTCAAAGGATCAGCAGGTACTCAGGAATTCACATGTTCAGACAACATTAACAGAAAGGGTACAAATTAACTGAAGGTAAATGCTAATATATGAAATATAATATCAAATACAGAACAGGCTTATAGGTGTAGTTTATGATCACTGGAAACAAGCAACAATATCCTTTCATTCATTTGGACTGCTACGTTGATACCTAGAGCATGTGCAAAGGTTTTCAAGGGTAAGGAACTGTACTATAGCAAAAGACAATTAAAAGTAGTCATAAAACACATGTAATAGTAATGGAGAATATTGAAGTCCCTTTTAAATAGAAAAGCAACGTTCACCTACTCATATCTTCATTGTGATATCTTCTGCTTGGCCTTACTGCTGCATCTGCCTCGAGTGATGGTGGTGCCTCAGATTCCTGTTTATCCACAGTTCCTACAACCATAGCAGAAACTTACAACCAGTTTTCTAAGAAAGAAATAATTTTCAAATACCAAAACAAACAGACACTGCTGCATTGTAATATGTAATAAAACCAATATTCCAGAGGAGAACTACACACCACAGATACCAGTTGAACTCACCTAGCTCGTGCTTTCTCTTTAATCTGTGAACAATGAGTTGCCTGCAAATTATTCAGCACTTTACCTCTCAAGCATTTTACCAGTGGAGGGCACAAACAGGTATGGAAACTGGGGCTCTCTGGAAAGTTAAGGCATTGTTTGTAGAATCATTTCTGTTCAGTAGTCAGCCTTCACAAAAGTACTAACCAATACAAACAGGGGGTGATGTCCATTTTCCTTTTTCACACTGGATTTCCTCAGATCCTCTTATTTCAAAGGTACTTCGACACTGTATATGAACTTTGTCTCCATTATGATATGTTGTTCTAACTGTGATGATATGGGCATGAGGAGGAAGCGGTGGTGGAGGACATTTATTTTTTACATCTGAAGATAAAAATAATGCATATTGGTTTCTCAATAATAAACCCACAAACACAATTAATTTTACTATACAGCATGCAAGCCTGTCACTCAAAAGACATTTTCGGTTAATCCAGAGTAATTGCTTACTCCCACGTTCCTAACAAAATAGGAGAGCAGAACCAAAAAAGTGATTTTTTCATTCAACAAATATAAAATAGAGGTATGTTAGTGTACTGCTATAAACAAATATGTAATTTCACCATAAATACTTAATAAAATTCTCTTTAAAGGACTTCAGGAAATAGAGATTTACCATGCCTTCCCATTATATTTAATGTAGTTCATGTATTAATTCCAATGCTAATGCTACAGAAGTAGCAATAATCATAGCCCATCTCCTATCCCCAAGTTAAGTTTGCTGTTACTGTATCCTCAAAACTATATTTAGGACTTGAACACTCCACCTTCTCTGCACTCAACTCAATAAAAAGTCCTGCTGTGCCACCAGGATAAATACAGGGCTGGGGTCCTAATGCATGCCATTTAATGGAGAGATTCTAGTGCATTTTAAACTCCACTATATCTTCTAAGATAGGAAGTTTAATTTAATCTTTGTACTAAATTACAAAATCTTCTACAAGATTAGCTATAAAGGAATTACAAAACACTAATTTTACTGAAAACTGTCCTTACCAGCTACATTTTTTTAAAGACTAAATATTTTTTTTCAATCTCAAGCACCTCACACACTGTGATTTATTTTTTTTTTTTTAGAAAACATACTTCACAGGAAAAATTCCTGTAAAAACATATTGGAAAAGAACACCATAGATTTAGCTGAAACTAGTAAAGATGACTGATCGTTCCATCCTTCATCATTAACGCCTGGCACCCCTTCTGCATTAAGCAGAGAACTTATTACCAAGAGGCACTGAGATCTCCTAAAGCTCAGAAGCAATCCATATAAAGGGAACAATATCCAGATAAGGCAATAACCCACAACTATTAAGGTATGTTGAACAATATTATAAGTTCTCAGCTAGCCTAAATATTTATTTGTACTGTTTTCCGCTGTATAGCCCATCTCATCTAGTCCACTAGACCTTTCATTCTTTTGAAAGTTTCTTTTCTGAAAGTCAACATTATCCCTCCATGATTGGGGAAGTGACAGTAATTGCTGAAGGTGTGTTTCTGCCCTCTGGATGACCTTTCCAGTTAATTCTGTTGAAAACAAGTATAGTTTGGAGAGACTGTGAAAATCTAAAAAGTACCACAGACCCCAAGCTCAGGAGGAACCTGTTATAAATATTATTTTTAATGCCTCTGAATAGGCATGTTCCCACCTCATAAGGCAGGATTAAACATGCTTGATTAAACCTTCATGTAATCTGAACATGGTTTAACTTGAACCCCAGGGGCTGAATAACTTCCTTGTAATTGATGATTCCTGTTTCTTCATGATACAACAGAGAGAAACAACATCAAGAGATGCTATCTGTTCTACTATTAGATTCCACTGAAAACTAATTCTAATTATTATTGCTTCCCTCCTTGCCCTTCAGCTTGATTTCTCCACAGACCATGAACTGGTACAAACCCCATATTTTTATTTTGTATTCATACAGCCTTTCATGAAAGAAGATGCTAGTGTTTTGCCAGGAATTTGACATAATAAACCAATAAAAATAAGGTACCTTCACACACTGGAGGCTCTGGATGCCATCCAAAATAGTAACATTGAATTAGGTCAAATTCACTGACAGAATAATTCTTCTCACAGAAAAAGTGAACTACATCTCCCTCTTCATATATTTTCTTCACAGGATGGAAGCCTCCATGAGCTATTGCACTCAAAGAGGAGCAAGTTATTTCTAGGAAGAAAACACGCAGCAGTGAAAACCAGCTGAGGAAAGCTTTCCCCCTTTCTCCCCCCAGAATAGCTTACAAAAAAGCCATTTGGGACATTTTTGTTCATTTGCAGAATAAATCAGATTTCAAACAGAATTATTTTCCAGCCCATTACATACTAGTGCAGTTTGGAGTAAGGGACCACCCATGTGCTAAACACACTGATTCTTCTGTAGTGTTTCCTCCTGCAGTGCGATACCCTTCATCACATTTATATAGCAGTGTTTCATTCAGTCGAAGCTCTTGCCGGGCTGTGAAGTAGCTGCCGTGATGGAGCTTTGGTACTTGACATGACTCTTAAATAAATAAAGCATATGCATAATATTATTTGCTCTTTTCATTTCAAATTCTTTATTTAGTTTTCCAGTCATCAGTTGGGAAGAAAGTTTGGATGGCAATGAATTTACTTGAAACAACGTGATTTCATCTGTTCTGATTCCTTCTACATCTAATTTTATCTATACAAATTCACAAAACTAGCAACGTGAAATCTCACAACTTCATCCCATGAAGTACAGCTGAGAGCCTGCTTTGGTTTGGCCCTACAGGTACAGCAAGGATAGTAGAATTATATACATATAGGAGAGTTTATAAAGGAGAGAAATGCATAATCCTACCAACTTTTGTAGTACAGCTTGGCTGGGAGGACCATCCTTCAGGCTGACATTGCACTGTATCTTCACTAGCACCACTTGGAGTGTGGTAGCCTGGATTACATTTGTATTGCAGTTTCTCATGGATTTTGAAGGACATTTCTACACCATAAAAAAAGCCATTTTCCAAAAGAGGCTTGTTACACTTTTCTAAGCGAAAGAAGACAGCTTGGTTAGAAAGGATTAATAGAGTATACCTGTTCTCTGTTAAGCAAAAGAAGTGGGTTGTAAACTATCCAGATCTAATCTTGTTTTTTTCCTGACCAGCTGAAGAAACTCACAATGACTGAACAATAGATCAAACCAATGGTAATAACATGGTGCATGACAACCAAGGAAGCCAGAGCCAGGGAGGCTGTAGAGGATATGCATCTAGAGGGGAAACTATTGGGAACTTTCTTAAAGAGAGCCCTCAAAATACATATTATAAAAATATTCTACATGTAAACACATGTAATTTTTATACATAAAGGATTGATTTCACCCTATTCTCCTAACTTACACATTCTCCCTCCCACTATGCAGCTCCTGCTCATTCCAGGAAATCCAGCTAGAAAAGCTTCCTGCTAGAAGCAATGATGAGATTAATAAAGCTAACTCACTGTAGCATTGTGGCACAGGAGACCATCCTTTTGCTGTGCAAGTTATTCTTCCATCTTGAGTACCAGCTTCAGTTGTATAACCAACCACACAGGAGTAGGAAAGCTTTTTTGCCTTACGCATAGGGAAATAGTAACTTTTGAAGTTATAATAGTACTGGGCGATCTGTCCATTTTCTACATGTGGCAAGTCACAAGGTTTATCTGCAAAAAGATAAATGTATTTCCTAGAAAACTCAGCCCAGATATGGACCTTTTTGCATTGATTTAATATCAGTTGGATGAATTCAGGCTTTCAAACAAGGTGAATGAAATTCTGAATGCTTAAGACTCACTGAAATGAAGATACAGTATAATTATATCAGCTTTTGTTCTTTAGGATACCAGTACCAGCTGTAGAATGAAATCCTGCTGTGAACTGGGCAAAACTGTTGCAGGACATATATTTGGCTCTCTTTAACTCAGAAGAGGTAAGCAGGGCACCCTTTGATGCATAAACATGCTGACACCTGCTCTAAAAATCCAGTGTCCAGATGAGCTATGCCACAGCACCTCAACACAGTAAATGTTATCAGAACAGCATGGCAAACTGCCAGGAGGCAATATAGGAGCTCAGCTTGCTGAAGAAAGGGATTTTAAGAAGAGTGTCAATAGAAATGAAAGAGGAAATGGGGGTTAAAGGCAAAATTAAAAAATAATAATAGGAGAAAATCTTTAAAAGGATTTGTGCTCTAGACTTTTTTAAAACCAAAACAAGCCAACCAAAACAAACCCCCCAATATTTATGTGTTTATTTCTTCTATAACTTTCCTTTGGGTCTCAAAAATTCTCTCCATGATATTACAAGGCAATCTAACCTGAAGAACCAAGTTTTAAAAACTGAATCATCACTTATGAATCTCATTATAACTGGGCAAAGTTTCCCCACAAGTTAGTACAGCTGCATTCACCCCACACGTATTAGAAGCAAAATAACAAACTATTGCCCCTTCATTCAATGTTGCTAGAATTTACTCCATTTACTAGAACCTTCTGCGAATTTAGTATTTTTACTGAATAGAAATTGCCAAGATAACTTTTTTTAGTAATTTTCTGCTTCACACAGCCACTGTATCACATCTAAATAATAATAAAAAAACCCCACAACAAACCAACTCAAAACCTGACAGTAATTATGATTTTTAATTAAGACAGAAAGGGTTGCTACCTACATACCTTTTGTTTGACTTTCCACAGGGTTTCAGTGCAATTTCAACTGTTTTGCATGAGGACAAAATTCCAGCAAAGAGAGGTAGTTGCAGCAAATATGCTGAAGTTCAGTATACATTAGGAGATTCAATATAAAATGTAAAAAAATGGACAGCTTTTTAATTAAGGGAGGTGTACCCTCACATACATACCCTCCACAGTAGTGTCAACTTGCAGTTCAAGTGGTATATAAACTAAATAAACCTAGGAATTCTAAAGCAATGCTGAATATAGGGATAGGAAACGTGGAACCACTCCAGACTGGCTTTTGCAGGTTCCATTTAACTTCCACTCTTTTGCTTTGTATAAAGCCAAAACACTTTGAACACCAAGATACTTCAATATATAAAGTGTTTTAATAGTACAAAATAGCATTAAAAAACTTTGAATAAGTGACTAAAAAAACCAAATACATTTATTCAGAAAAAGGTTTTTTTTAAAAAGTCTGAACCTTTCAATATTACAACTTTGAAGCTCAGGTATCAATCTGCAGCACTGAGCTACAGTGACAGTTAGACCATGACCATCAGCCATCTCACAACAGAATTCAATTTTAAAAGCAGTGTTTACTCTTGGGAAAGATATGAAAGACATTGCACTTACGTTACCTAGACAGCATGTTCTAGATTCAATGTACATTTATTATCAATAAAATTCAATGTATTTACCTTCTGCAAAGGTTTTGCCCAAATATATAACTAGGAAGAAAAAACAGCTTTTAAGTCTCATCTTCATTACTGTGTCCATCAACAGTTTCCACCATCTGTGAAAACTCCCCAAGCATTACTTTTGTAAATAATTAACCAGATTTTCAAAGGTATTCACAAATGACTTAGTGTCCATGGTATTTTGTAGCAAGTTATTTCACAGAAAACACTCAACTTCTTTCAGTTCTCCATATACACTGACACTAGACTTGAAGAATTCTACTTCCATTTGGCATACTTTACATGAGTAAAGAGGATGGAATCCACCACTTTACAGTGAAACCAGGGAACAAGCTTATGGAACAATTTAAACTAATTGAACACTGCTCCCCTCAGAACCTCCCTAGGTCCACGTTTAAAGGGCATTCTGTTATCAGATTATTTACCTTGGCTGAAATAAGAGGAACTAGAAAATTCCCCCCTCCTGCAGCCTAACCCTGTATAACCAGCTGGTTGCAGTCAATGTGTTCCTCATTCTGGAGGCTCTTCCATTAAGAGCATAACCGGTCCTATTATCTATCTGTTGGGTTTTGTTGTATACAGCTAGCCCCTCTTGAGTCTTTTTTTAATCAACACAAAAACCCCAGAATCTCATTTACAATGCATTATGGCTTAACTAACAGCTACTTAACATCATTTCTACACTTTGGAGGCATAATCTTTACATTTGGGGGTGGGAGGGTATAATTTTACAATTTTCATTTTCCAAGCTTTGCTGTAAGAAAACGCAATTCCAAAGAGAACAGAGTTTAAGGGAGATGCTGTGATGAACACCATCTTTTCAGCCAGAAGAGATGCATACTTGTATGTACTGCTCACTTGCTAGGAAAGCACTCACAAATCATCTCCCTTAAACATAAGGTCAGGATTTCTAAATTCACCTTTATAACATCCTGTTGTTCCATCACAATCTTGGTGTTTAAAGAAAATAGGAATTATAAAAAGTATTTTTCCAGCAGTCACACAATCCTTTAAAATCTTTCTAGAAAGTAAACTCAAGGTCCCCAAAAACAGCAGCCAGTTTCGAATTCCAAACTATGCTTCCCTTCCTACCTATACCTCTCCAGATCAGACAAGCCATAATAAATGCCTCATAAATAACTGCATTTAACAGAATTATACAATACTTATTCAGAGTGAGGAATACCGTGTTAATTTGTAAGACAAATTTCCAGGGCTTAAAATTTTATTGTACAGTTGCTTTTGGTATTAGTACAAAATAGGATTTCAGAAGCTGTATACAATACAAAAAAGTTACAGAAATGTTAACTGCAATCTGAAAAAACATTTTGAGTATAGCTTGACATTTATTTGCTTTCTTTCAAAGTCTTTTAGCTGTCTACTACACATATGCTGTACAAATACATTCTCATATACATTATTTACATGTCAGTAGCAGGCAATACCAAGTGTGTCCATCACCATTACAATTGCTTGCAGAGGATCCACAACTTCTTGCATGTTATCTTTCCTCAAAACCCAGTCTGGCTTAATTCTGTGAAAATATTAGTAGTTTGTCATTAGGACATAACACCATGGCAAAAAAAAGCAGACTAATTTTTAAGCCCTTACCTTGAAACTGTTTTTATTCTTAGAGGAGTTACTGGGACAAAGGAAGTTCCACTTAAGAAATTGTTTGTTTTCTGCTTCACAAGTGTCCTCTGTGTATCTAATTTCTGTTTTCGAGCTGTAAGTTTATACAGGCTTTGAATGCAAGTAACAGCTCTAGGTATGCTTCGGATTTCCTGAGAAAAGAGGAGACAGTACACACTTAATACTGCAAGTTCAAAAGCAACTTAATCAAAAAATTTGTTTTATTCAGTGAAAATTGAATGTTTCTAACTTAAGCTGAAATTTTACCCACTGATACACTGAATCCATTTTAAAGCCAGCACACCTACAAGTCAGTGGTCTAAAGCTTTCAAAAGACTTAACAACTCCTCTGTGACTCGAGATCTCAAAAATTCAAGCTATTACAAGTCAGATTTTACTAAATTCTCATTAGAATCAGTTTTCACATATCATTGGCATATGCCGTCAGTGATTGCTACAGAGGTGCAAGGAAGTGTTTGTACCTATCTTCATAGCAATGAAATAGAGCATTTTGTCAGAGGTGACTGGATACCTTGTATCTGATGAATAAGCAGCTAGTGAATTTACAGCACAGAACCCGGGACTATCCTAGTAGCCTTGTTAGAGATTCTAGCACTCAGCATGAACAAAGGAAATTTCTTTCAGAAACAGGCTTTGTCTATGTAACCACAGATACGTTAACATGAAGTTATGGACAACTATATTGCCACTGGTTACTGACAATAAAGATCTTACCTTTATCAGGGAAGCAGCAGTAAGCTTTCAGAAGTTGAATAAAAGTTAATGAAGTGGCAACTAAACCATACCTAATTGCTAAGTAATTGATAGAAAGTCATCAAAACCTTTCAGAAAGTAGGGATTGCAGTATCATAACCGTGCAAGGGCTTCAGGATTACGACCTTTATATAAGGGTGACCAGGACATACAAAGCACAAAATAATGACTGTTTTCGTAATCTTGGAAATTGATATATTTTTTTTTTTTAATCAGAACTCAGTCATAAATAATATTAGTGATTAAAGATATGGTAGAGAGGAAGAGAAAAAAATGAATTATAAATACCATCAAAACATGCAAGAAAAGCACAGTAAATCAAATTATTAAACCTGAAACATTTAAGTCTTACCAAAGCTCTTTTTGAATCCTTTGAAAGGATGGCCAACAAACAACAGGTCTTTGTGAAAATGCTTCCTCCTTTCTCTGAAATTTTGTCCCCGGCTTTGCCCCTGTACATATGCAGTAAGTCTAGTAATGTATCTATGGAATTTTCCACTTCATAAACTGCTTGAGTAGTTCTTTCATACTGTTATACAAGAAATAGACAAGGGAGGTTATATAGACAGATCCTTAAAATATCTTTCAAGTTAGAGGAAAAAGAAAATGCATATTCTCCTCTAGACTAAAATACAGCTGATCTGGGATCCAAGCAATAAAAATTACTTCTATATGTTACACCACCGTAATAGGCTGCAGAATGCTACTCTTTGTGCCTCTTCCCTTGCTTAAAAACCCACAGAATCTGTTTTACACTTAAAATAGAAGAATAAACTAGAGTAAGTTTAGACTCAATGTTATACTTTCATTTGAGGAAAAAAAATTTTTAAGGTAAATGTGTGTAGGATGGGTACAACATCAAAAACCTTGTTCAGCAAATATTCAAAGTTTCAAAGTAAAAAACTATAGAACAATCAATCTGTAGTTAGTTACTACAGTACTACTACAGCACTGAAGCAGCTATAAGTAGTTATTAAAATAATCAGTTCTGCAAGAAATCAAAAAGTGTAAATACGGTCCATTCTATGACATGAATTTGGAAAAGCAGCCTGTCTCCTAGAACATATACATTTCTACCTTAAAAAAACTTCATAGCTTATCCTAAACACTGCATTTTTGTATTTCTATACAGTTTATGTAGTATTTGAGATACCTTGAAATGTAATCTGATAAAAGTAAAACTATCACTTTAAGCCCATTAAAAAACTTTCTTTTGTCAAATAGAAAATTAAATCATTACAAAGTAGATAATTGGTTACAAAATAAGTTACAATTCAGAAACTTATTTTTATTCAAAGCTATTTCAGATTTATCCAGAAATGTTGTGGATAAGTAAATATTCTGATAGTCAACAGCTTATAAAGCTGAAAAAAAGAAAAAAAAAGAAAAAAAGAAAAAAAAAGAAAAAATCCAATTTACCTTCGAAACATTAAGGAGAATCTGAATTGAGTATCTGATCACATCCATGCATGGAACACTCCGGTTGCAACTTCGGATCAGAACAAAAATAGTGGAGGTTGCTCTACTCTCAGCCATATTTTCACAACAGAGTGGGGACAGCCTGGTAGACACCTCTGTAATGATTAAACAAAAAAACCAAAACTCTGAAGATCAACCAACTTAATGGCAAACCAGGATTTTCTCAAATTTTCAAGTAGAAGTGCAAAGAAGTAAACCCCACGATTTAAATAAATATTTCTAACCCAACAGTTTTAATATTCCAAACTAAGAATTACGCAGACAAAACAATCCACGAACAGTATATAGTGACAGTAATTACAATTTTCTTACATACAGCATAGTATTAGTAGGACTGCCAGGAAATTAGAGCAATTATGTAGGATTTCCTTTCTCTACATAACCATCTTAGTGTTTTCTTAAATTATTCTTCCTTAATGTTATTAAATAAATATTCTAATTTTAGTCTTAAAAAATCCTTCATTATACTAAAGCATTCAATTTTACTATCATACAGAAAGCCTAAACATCATTATTAACCCTTCTCAGCTGAAAAATTCCAGTTCCTAACATCCTGGAAATGTATCAGTTATTAGAAAATGAAATACTGACCCAGATGCTGTAATGCTGCAAGAATATAAGAGAGATGTTTGTATTTTAGAAGGTATTCAATAGCAATTGCAGTTCTGTTGCACAATTTGTTTTCTTCTCTGCTATTTTCATTAGCCTTTTCTAAACTACATCTTAAAGCTTTAGTTTTTGCTGTGTCATTATTCTTCCTCCAAGAATATCCCCTCCACAGTGCCTGCAGAAAAATAATTTCACAAAGAGAAAAAAGTTGTGAACAAGAGACAATAAAATTTTCCTTATCATTCCAAATCAATTTTACACAAGTCTGACAAAGCATTTATTTACCGCAGTTATTAATTTTTAAGGAATTACCAAATTACCATTTAGTGTTTCATCTTCCAAACACTGGATTTTCAAGACAAATTACCAAACCAAACATGCATATACACCCCACACATATGTCACCTCAACCATTATCTGCTTAATATTACTTCATAATCTGTTTGCATTTAGCTTTGATGTCTAAACTGAAGCTGACTTGACTTGCAATTTAACTGATAAATTCACCAAAGTAATTAGCTTTCCTCCTCCTAAAAATCCACAAGATGAAGAAAACAAAAATTATTTTTCTTACAAGGAGTATTTACCTGAAATTTAATTATTCCAACTGCCATTTTTTTCCTGCGTCTGCATGCAAGGAATCTTCGTACATTTCGCTGGATTATCGTTGCTGCATCGTTTCTGTGCTTTAGCCAACCTCGAACCACACGCTGTAACTGGATGATTCTTTGATAATCTCTTTGAAATCTCTTTTGTTGCATTTTTGCTCGGAGCCATCTCTGTTTGAAATTAAAGTAACTTTCTATTTAAGACTTTTCCCTAAATTATTTTCCCATCCTAAACAAGCATTGATAAAAAATGAAGAACTATTTTAGCATAAGTTTTGACAGATACAGGCACTATAGACATCACTAGCATTCCTATAACCACCATGACATATCTCTGATTTGCCTTGGGGTAGCTGAAATGCAAGGCTGCAAAATGAAATCTTAACTTGAAGCAGCTAAGGAAGCATTCTGAGTATTTTCAGTTGGAAGGTACCCACAATGATCATCTAGTCCAACTGCCTGACCACTTCAAGGCTGACCAAAAAAATAAATTGCCTTAAACACTGAGAAGTTTGGGGCATCAACCACTTCACTAGGAAGCCTGTTCCAGTGTTTGACCACCTTTTTGGTGAAGAAATGCTTCCCAATGTCCAGTCTAAACCTCCCCTGGCACAGCTTTGGACCATTCCCATGTGTGCCATCACTGGATACCAGGGAGACAAGATCAGCACCTTGCTTCTCCAATTTCCCTCCTCAAGAAACTGTAGAGAGCAATGAGGCTGCCTCTCCTTTTCTCCAAACTGGACAAACCCAAAGTCCTTAGCTGCTCCTCATAAGACACTGCTTTCAGTAGCTTTGTTGCCCAATTCCAGATGCAGTCAAGGACCTAAATATCCTTCTTAAATTGTGGGGCCCAGAACTACACACAGTGCTTCAGGTGAAGCTGCACCAACAGTGAATACAGCAGGATAATCACCTCTTTTGACCAGCTGGCTATGCTGTGTTCGATGCACCCCAGGATGTGATTTGCCTTCCTGGCTGCCAGGGCACACTGCTGACTCATATAGAGCCTGGTGTTGACCAGCACCCCTAGACCCCTTTCTGCAGGGCTGCTCTCCAACCTCTCCTCTCTCAGTCTATACTTGTGTCCAGCTGTACTCCATCCTAGGAGTTTTCTTTCTCTTGGTTGGCTGTTAAGGAGAATGCCTGCTTTTCTCATTTCCCAGCTGTTTCTTCCCCTTTGTATAGAGGGGAAGAGACACAGGCTACTGTGTGCCAAATCTAAGCATTCACTTTTGCCTTAACAGGAGAATATAACTTTTGGGTAGAGATAACACATTTGTATATAAGGAGGAGTAGTAGGGGAAAGTTTGCCATAACATCCTTGACTAGAGAACAGCTGTTTCAGAGTTTCTGTTTCATCTCTCTATCTAACGCTGACCTTCCATTGTTGGGACTAAGCTAACGGTCATTTTTGAGACCTGAAAATAGTTATTACTATTAGGCAGTGCTGCAGTGAAGACCTGATTTTTGATCTTGCTTTTGGATAAGTAAAACAGGGTTATATTAAAAATGGTGCACCTTAGACAGACTCTCGTATCACTGGCAGGTTAGAAACATCCAACCAGATCAATAGCTGTATCCCAGAGGACTGCTCATATAAGGAGACAGGCTTCATTTCATGAGCCTTACTTGTTGCTGTGTCTGACCGTTCCTACTTCCAGTATGATATAAAGAAATAAGCTAAGACAGCACTCAAATTTCTCAGCAAGCCTGTGGGTCTGAAGGAAACAAATTTTCCTATTCATCCTCAGCTTTAAAGTGTTTAAGCCTTCTGAGCCTGCAGAGATCCACTCTATTATGCTTATCTGGGTATAAGCAGCATTATTTAATAAATCATAGTCTCCATAATCTATGCTTTATTTTTTGCATGTGAAGGAACTACAGGGTCTTAGTGCTACAGTTTAGCTGACAAAAAAGAAGTTAGACCATGTTACACAAAGTTATTTGTCCTTAATTAGACTAACCTGTATTTTAAGAACAGATGAGATCTGGTTTTGTGCAAGTTTTAAAATGAGGTGAATCCTATATGCCCTTTGAATTTTAATTGCAGACATATGATGATATGCAGCTGCTTTAAAATAAAGTAGTCTCTTCTTTTGTTTCTGTTCTGAAATCTATAGAAGGAAAACAAAACAAGGAACATAATTAATTTTCATACTCAGAGGCAGCTGATTGTAACATTAATATACAGCAGAGAACAATTTCACCGTAAGCATATGTATGCAGATGTATTATAGGTATGCCACAAAGATCTCAGAAGCTAAAGAAACACTCAACAATGAAAACGTTACTATAATACTAAAAGATTGTTAGAAAAGTGTCAAACTATATTTTGATCTATTCTGATCTAGCCAGCTCTCAAACCAGTCAACAAGAATTTGAGTTCAACAAGAAGTGATCAGGTTTTCCTTTTCTTGCCAGCCAGAACTAATGCTAGAACTGCACTAGGGACACTTTACATTAAAAGTACCGTTTTAATTTGGAGTACACGAACCTTTTTTCTGACTAAATAACCCCGTATAAATGCTTGCAGTTTAATAACAGCTCTTCTAATTTTGTTGTATTTTATAAATTGAAGTCTGCCTTCCTGCCAAGCTCTCAGATGTTTTTGAATAATTACAGCAGCAGCTTTTTGTTGAACAAATTTCCTTCTTGCACTGAAACCTCTGTATGCTTTTTGGATCAAACATGCAGCTTGATGCTTCTGAAAAAGATTTTTTAAAAGAATGCATTGATAATGAAACTTTTGTTCATCCCTGTAATGATAAATATATATTTATATTTTAGCTCAAGGCTTTTTCCATCATAAAAAGAAGAAAAAAGTACAATAGGAAACAGAAGCAAGCTTATACAATACTAGTACTTTCACAACTTGAAAGGTCTTCTCTTTTCCCTAATTAAGTAAAAGTATGAGCAATTTAACTCTGTAAGAAATAACGCCAGCAGAAAATGTCACATTTTACCTTGTTATCAGTACAGACAGAGGTAATTCAACAATTGGAACTGTTTGAAAGTAAGAATCAACTTTGTGGCTCAAAGCAAAAAAGGAAATTTAGTATTCTGAAGTTTTGATCTGAACAGTCTCTGTTCTGGCCTCACTTTGTTTTTTATATGCTTCTGCATTTTGATGACATAAGTCACTCAAATGCATTAAGAACTTTTAAAACAAATATGACACGTACAAGAGAAAACATACCTTTCTTAAAAGTCTTCTAGCCCTGTACTGTCTATACGCCGACTGAATCTTAACTGCAGCATTCTTAGTTGCCAGAAACTGATGTTGAATCTTCCGTGCAGTAAGGGTTGCTCTCCACCTTCTTTGAATGGTAAGCACACAGAACTTCATTTTCAAAAACCTAACATGAAAATACATTTAAGTTTTTTTCCAAAAGATAAGAACACTTGCATTTTTGAAGTCAGAAAATAATGACAGTTTATAAAATTGAGCTTGACATTGTGAAAGTTATTGTATAATAAAAGCTTTGAAATGTATAGATATTGATAACAAATTCAGTCTTACCAGTTCCGCTGCTGTTTTGTTTTGAAGTGACACTGAATAACACGTACAGCTTTTACCACAGATGCATATTCTTTTCGTGCTCTGCAGCCTCGAAACCAGGCTTGAATTAATTGTGCTGCTCTGATTTTGTTAACCCACTGTCTGCCTTTATATCCTCTATATGCTGCCTATTAAATATATAAAAAGAAAAAAATTATTAAAAAATATTTATTTCCTTTTTTTGTTTAATGGAATGAACAAAAGTAAAAAAAAAGTCATATTAGCAAGAAAGCCTTTTAGGATTTCTATATAATATTAAAAACCTAATTTCTCACATCTAGAAGAAGTTTTCTAAAACAAGTGAAATACATTCAGGGGAATACAGCAAATGCTACTCATTTTAATGTCTGTAAAAATAGTTACATCATGAAGAAACAAATACTAAAACCAAAACAACAAAAATGACCTCTGAAATTACCTGAATTCTAATGGCAGCTCTTCTTGTTTGATGGTATCTCTGTTGTTCAATATTTCGCATCCGATGGGCTCTGTAGTGCTGCTGTATTAGTACAGCAGCATACTTGCACTGAAGGTATTTCTGTTTCTGAATAAATCCACGGAAAAATGCCTTCAAAGAAAAAGACACAATCTTGGAATATTTTACCACTTGCATATTACTGACTGGGAAGCTGTTTGCATATTTAAGTAGAGCTGTACTCAATGGCTTGTTAGAAAAACAACAAAGTAAGTAAATGTATTTCTGATTTCCCAATTAATACTCTTTTCTACCTTTTAAGCAAAATAATCATACTCACATTGTTTAGGATATATAACTTAAAACATCCAGAAAATAACTAAGAAGCTGTCACTTCCGCTAAAAGAAGGCTCATCTATTTTTTTATCTGTTAAGTAGAGCATGTGCTCTCCAACAAGACAGTAAAATAGAAACCCAAGAAATTATTATGAGAGATTACTTCCTTTTCTTCTGTGATTTGGGAGGAGGGAGGAGGGGAGGGAACCCTTTCATTCCAATAATGCTCTGAAGAGAAACCCCTTCCCTTAGGGCAAAATAACTAAGGCTATCACAGGAAATCACTTAAAGCGTTTCTCACTTAAAGCGTTTCCCAGAAGAAAAGGAAAAAAACATACTCTCACCACATACAAATCATAATTATTATAAAGAAGGAAAAATACCTTCTTCCCTCATCCTCAAAAAAGCAAAATTTGGAAAAAACCACTTTAGAGTAACTACTCTAAGCTTCTTTGAACTTGCACTGCATGGATATTTAGCTTGCTATATGGAGACGAAGAACTATTGTCATTACTTATTGCTAAGCATGCTTCTATTGCATCGATGATGGAAGCTAAAAACACCAAATGAAATACTTCCCACTTCATAGAGTGCCTCTGAGAAATCACAAATAGTGTCACACCAAGTTTCATTTGGCAGCACTCAAGGTACCAACTGAAACATACAAAAAGAATGAAATTGGTCTACTTGCATTCCTCTTCAAAATGTTAGCTAGGCACTCAAATCAGTCTTGGGCCATTTAATAAATCTAAAAAGAACTAACATGATTGATTTACTCATGCTTTCCTAAATTTGTTGAAGAATGCAGCAGTTATGCCTTTCTTGCCATTTATTTCACTTTACGTCAATACCAGTGCTCACTAACTTCAACATGTCAAGACAACCTTCATTCAGTTTCCAATCAAAACCACCTATTCATTAAGCTACAATAGTTATATAGGTGAAAGCCAGTTGGGACAAAAAAAGAGAGCTACAGAAGCACACTCAAGTATCAGGACTTGAAGAGTAAAATTCTAGGGTAGAAATAAGAAGAAAGAGGGAATGTTTCTTTTTAAGATGAGTACCTCAGCAAGGAAAGACAAAACAGAGCTGATCTGAGACTCACTTCTGCACACTGTGGTGGTAAACTTTATACATCTGGCATGTAGTAGAATACAGAAAGCAATTCTTTAACATATAGTTTGAAACTGTTGCTTTGCAAGAGCAGAAATTAAAAAAAAATAAAGAAACCCAAACAGCAAAAAAAACAACACAAAAGAAAATCTTACACCCAAACCTCACTACTACTATATATTGAAAATTACCTGAATTCTTATTGTGCTTTCTTTAATTTTGTGGAACCTCTTCTTTTCAATGAATCCTCTGACTGTAGCCTGCACAATGATAATGTTCCTCCGAGTTTGTAAGTAAGTCATTCTTTGGTATTTCACAGTCAAGTGAGATCGGTAGCATCGTTGTAAGACAACAGCTGCTTTTTTATAGCTTGCATACTGTGACTTAGTTTTATACATTAAGTAATAGGCTTGTAACGTAATAGCTGCTGTTCTGAGTTGAGTAAATTTTCTACGCTGCACAGCCATCTGAAGAAAAGCCTGAATCTTTCTTGCAGCTCGTATTTGTCTTGCTATTTGTCTTGCTTTCATACCACGGAAGGCAGACTGAATAATTACTATTGCTTGCCTTTGAGCAGAATACTCTGCTTTCTGTAAACGAGCCCTGTGACATGCTCTGTACCACCTCTGAATAGCAACTGCTGAACTTTGAAGCAATTTGTAGTGAGTCCTTGTTCTTTGGCGCCGAAACATTGACTGGATCCTTATCGCTGCTGCTTTCTTTTCAAGAAAACGCCTCCTCTCTACACACATTTTTAGGAAGGACTGTATGCATCGTGCAGCAACATTGATTTTATGCAACTGTCGTGCTTTTCTAGCACGGAAAGAGGATTGAAGGCAAATGGCAGCCTTTTTTATTTTTGCATAGTTTTCCATGTCAGCTTCTTTTGCCATTTTGGCTCTGAACCTTTGCTGTATAACTCTGACAGCCCAGCACAACTGTTGGTAATATTTACGTTGTAGGTACATGCGATAACTAGACTGTATTATAGTTGCTGAAACATGCATCACTTTCAGTTTCTGTCGTTCCTTCATGCCTCTATATGATGCTTGAATAATAAGAGCAGAATTCTTCATTATCAGGTATTTCTTTCGCTGATTCTTTCCTTTAATGTAAGATCGATAGTAGCTCTGTATAACAATAGCTGCAATTCTCATATTTTGATAGGACCTTCTATTCCTGTGCATTTTGTAGGCTGACTGTATTGTACTAGCAGCTAAATGCATACGCTCAATACTTTTCCGCACCCTGATGCCTCTGTACACAGCCTGTATAAGAATAGCTGCTCTGCGAAGAGACAGATACTCCAAAGTATGCTGTCTTGACAGAATTAAAGCTCTGTATCTTCTCTGGAAGACAAGAGTAGCTGCTTTAAGAGAGAGATATCTTTGATGTTCTCTAAAAGCTTTAAAATTTTTCTGAACAACAACAGCAGCACAGTGCATTTCTTGATGATGTTTTTTTGCTTGCATATCTCGAAAAGCCCTCTGAATACAAATTGTTGCTTTCTTTAATGAAGAGTAATGCTGTACTGCAATTTTCTTTAGGTTATTGGCTCTGTATCTCTTCTGTATTAGCTGGGTTGCCCACTGAACTTTTCTGTAATGGCAGTACTGCCTATACATTCGGTAGTTTCTCTGTATTGTAAGTGCTGCTTCATGTCTTTTCTTCAAGAAACGTCTTGTTTTCATTCCTCTATAGGCAGCCTGAAGAACTAAAACAGAATTGTACTGTTTTAAGTATGCTTTTCTCACATGCTTCCCTTCCCTGTAAGCACGATAATGTTGCTGTATGACTACTGAAGCAAGCCTGATGGCTTGGTAAGAAATGTAAATGTTACGCATTCTTAACGTTGCTTGAATAACTGCAGCAGCATGATGCATCTGCTGCATTCTTTTTCTTACCACAAAGCCTCTATAAGCAGACTGTATGGTAACAGCAGCATTAAGGACAGAGAGGTATTTTTGACGTTGAATTTTTGCTAGTTTTGTTGCTCTGTATTTTCTCTGAATTACAATTGCAGCTCTCCTAATGGAAAGAAAATGTTTTCTTTTGAGAAAAGTTCTAAACCTTCTTTGAATAAGCCCAGCCGATTGACTCATAGTTCTTAAAAGTTGTCTTGTTTTCATACCACGGAATGCTGCCTGGATACGAAGTGCAGCACTTTTCATAATCATATAGTTGTGAAGTTGTCTATTTCGCTCCTTACAAGCACGGAACCATTGCTGAATTCGCCTAGTTGCCATCAACAATCTTCTAAAATCCTTCTGTTGTTTGTGCCTTCGATAATATGACTGTATTATTGCTGCTGACTGATGAATGGTTTTTAAGTCTTGTCGGACCTTTGTGCCTCTATAGGCAGCCTGAAGGATAACGGCAGACTTCTTAAGTTCCAGGTACTTTTTACGTTGTACTTTGCCTAAATAAAATGCTCTATATTGTCTTTGAATAATAATTGCTGCCTTTCGCATTGCTTGATATTTTATGCTCATGCGATGCATCTTGAATGTGGCTTGGATACAAATAGCTGCTTGATGCATACAGTGAATCTGTCGTCTGACTCTTACACCTCTATAAATCGCCTGCATTTTGATGGTGGCTTTTTTTAAAGACAAATATTTCTGCTTTTGACATTTAGCATGAGTAATTGCACGATAATGCCTTTGAACTAATATAGCTGCAGATCTAAGTCTTTCATAGTCCTTTTTGAGCATGTAAGATTTGAAGGCAGCTTGTATAGTTGTAGCAGCTTTGTTTAGTTTGCTCAGTTGTTTCCTCACAGTCATCCCACGGTAAGCAGACTGCAAGACTAACACAGCTGCCTTTGTTTTTAGATAAAATGCACGCTGGGTTTTTTTCATACAGTAAGCTCTGAAGTATTTTTGAATCACTAAAGTGGCTTGTCTCAGTTTCTTGTATTTCAGTTGATTTACGTGCATTCTGTAATAGGACTGAATAACTGTTGCAAGATCATGTTTCTTTTGAACTGTTTTTCTCACCATTTTCCCCCTCCATATTGCTTGAAGACGCACTACAGAGTTACGCAGCTGAACATATTCTTGCCGTTGCTTCTGGCCTATAACACTGGCTCTGTAATGCTTTTGGATAGTTAGCACAGCATGGCTCATAAGTCTGAATTTTTTCACAGCCATGAATTTCCTGAAGGCAGACTGTATCTTAGTAGCAGCAACACGTTGTCTTCGAATCTGCTTTCGTACCTTCCAGCCACGAAAAGCTGCTTGTAAAGAAAGCACTGCTGCTCTTGTCATTAAGAAGTTCAGTCTTTGCCTGTTACCAGTCTTAAAAGTTCTGTACCACCTCTGAATCACAACGGAGGCTTGAACCATTGCCTTGTATTTTATTCTTGCAATGTAAGCTCTAAAAGCAGTCTGAATTTTAACAGCAGCTGTACGTTGAAGTTTAAACTTTTTGCGCACTTTATAACCCCTGTAGGCTGCCTGTAAGCACACAGCTGCTTTCTTAACTTGCAAGAACTCCTGCCTCTGACACTGTTGCTTTTTGTATGCACGATAATGTTTTTGAATGACAAGGGCAGCACTATAGATGTTTAAATAACGTTGCCTCTCCCTTTTCATTCTATAGTATGCTTGGATAAGTACTGCAGTCTTCCTCCACCTTTGTACTTGTTTCCTGACAAGATAGCCTCGAACTACAGCTTGAATCTTTATGCAAGCTCCCTTCAATTTCCTATAATCTTCTTTAAGTTGACAAGCGTATCTACGAGACCGATACCTTTGCTGGACATACAGCGTTGCCTCCCTTAATGCACAGTAGCGCTTATGCACTTGCCTCATCTTTACAAAAGCTTGAATCTTTACTGTTGCATGTTTTAGAGTTTTAAATTTCTTCTGGACAATATAAGCACGGTAACTTGACTGAATTTTTATCACAGATCTCAACATGCAGGCCTCCTTCCTAGCTTCCATCCCTCTGTAGGCAGACTGTAGGACAATAGCAGCCAGACGCAGCCTCTGGAAAGAAGCAGCTGCTTTTTTGGAAGCAACACATGCCCTGTACCAAGCTTGAATTACAGAAGCAGCTTTTTTAATCTCCTTGTATCTTTTGACTTGTTGGTATTTTCTCACATGTGACTGCAATGTAGTAACAGATTTTTTTAATCTTAGAAATCTTAGTTTCTCTTTTTTCATTCTCCACAGTGACTGAACCACACAAACTGCTTTTGTTTGTCTGTATAGTAGTTTACGTGCCTTCATGCCTCGAAAAGCAGCCTGGAGAACTACCACTGCTGTGCATTTTTGCAAATAGCACTGTCTTTCCATTCTTCCTAATTTATAAGCTCTGTAATACTGCTGAATTGTTGCTATTTTTGCCCTGTGCTCCTGGTAAACACGTCTAGCCAACTGACACCTGTACCAAGCCTGAATCTTGATAACACTTTGTTTAATATGTAGATACTGCCTCAGATCTCTGTGCATCCTATACCAAGACTGTATGACAAGGGCAGCCCACTTTCTTTTAGCCATTTTTGAAGATTGCCATTTTCGGAAGTAAGTCTGAAGCACTAAAGCAGCTTTAGTTTTCTGTTGAATTTTGTATTTTCTCCATCTTCTGAATGCAGACTGAATAGTAAGTGCTGAGGACTTTAAGATTTCATATCTTTGCCGATCCTTTTTTGCCAGCTTAGATGCACGCAGATGACTCTGAATGGTAAGAGCAGCCCAAACAATTCGTTTATATGCAGCAACAGCTTTCACCATCCTTAACCTTGCTTGTACAAAAATAACATAGAATCTTAGCTGTAAATATCTCTTCCTAGCAGAGTATCCTCTCCAATAAGCCTGCAGGAAAAAACCAGAAAATTTAGTATTTTCTTCATAGAATCTCAAGCCTAAATTTGAGAGCTAACAACACCAGACTTTTTAAGATTACTTTATTCCTACTTAACCCTTAGAAGACTAGCCCAGATATCTACATTAATAATCCCCAAAAGCTAAATGCTTGATTCATTTCTTTTTAAAGCATTTTAAATTCTCAGAATAAACTAAATTCTTCCTGGCACCAAAGATTCTCTTTTAAACTATTTGATAAATCAGTGATTCTTTAATCTCCATTCCAAAAAGTCTTAATGTAATCCTCAGCTTTGGATAATAAACAGTGGAGAAAGTATCTTGAGAAACTGAATTAACTGCACAACTATCAATAGATAATTAATGTCTCTCATTCTGAATGTGCCCCCTGCAGGTGTCACGACACTATAAGTAACATTCAGCAGCAATACAACACAATCTCATCAGTCCTATGCTGACTTGTTTAAGGCCCAGTGCTTTCATGTTTATGCGATACCAAAATATCCACTAAGAAGGACCAAGAGTTGATTTAGTAGCGCATTACCATTTCTCTCCAAAGCAAGTTACCAAAACATCTCAAAAAGGGGAAAAAAAAAAAAAAGTATTACATTTTCTGAAGACATCAGTTGCTGCAAACAGAAAAAAATTACCCTGAGCAAGCTTTTTTCTTACAGGTTTCAGAGGGTTTCCTTGCTGTGCAATCTGACTTTAGATTGTATTACCTGAATGACTGTGGCAGATTTGCTTTTGGCTTCCTCCAGTTTAGTCTTTTTCAGCCTCAAAAGTTTTATCCTAGCTAAGTATCCTCTCCAGTGCTTCTGGATGAAAACTGCTGCTTTCACTTTCTTCAGGATGCGTCGACGAGATAAGAAGTTTATTGCAGATTTTTGAATTATCCGAGCAGCATTGTCTCTCTCCTACAAAGAGTGAATTTCCACTGAACTACTAGGATTGGAATTTTCATTCAAATTTTGTATGCATTAAAATAACTATCCAAAGCAATCTCATAAGAGATTAGTTATTACAGTTTCTCTTTTGTAAAAGAACTTTCCTGAAACAGAACATTTATTTCAGCCCTAAAGTTCTTTCTGAAAGGGTGGTATCACTTAAATCTGTATCCTCCTACCTTCAGAGTTATTCCTCTTTGATACTCAGTTTTTTTAGCATTTCAGAACTTCTAAGCAAACCACTTTTAAGCCTCAATTTTAGTTCACATTCATAAGTTTAAGATACCGTTACTCATGCCCATCTAGCCCACATAGCAGCCAGTGTTTTCACAGTAACCCAAAGAACGTAGTATCAAACCAATGTACAAAGTAAAGGGAAAAAGCTACTAAGAAGCACAACACATCAATATTTATATAATCTCTTCAGAACCCTACTACTACCCTATCTTACAAAAGGACAAAGTCCATAAGTGCACATTATGAGGTTAAATAAAAAAAAAAAACAAACCCACAACGCTTAAGAGTCTTGTCATCTTTACTATTAGTTATTTAAAATCAGTTATAAAGGGTTGAAGAGGTGACATGATTTAATCAGAACAAAAAAGAAAGAACAGTAGCCTTTAAACAAATGTAATTACTTCAGAATAGTCTTAAATGAATGTTTTAGTTGATACATGAACAAAAAGGCTGTGTATTGGGATAATAAAAATGATACTCATTAACTTAAATGCCAGTATTTTTCTAATAACCTTGTATACTCCAAACAGGAAATTTATACTCTTTATCTAGTATTTCTCAAGTAGAAGCTACATATATTGCACAGATAAAGAGTACCTGGGAAAGCTTCTGTTCCCTTTTCAGCCTGTAATTTCTCCAAGCAGACTGAATTAATCGTGCAGCTCGAGTTTCTTGCCGAAGATCTAGAAGTCGTGAACACAGAAATGATAGGTAGGTAATAACAACCTATAAAAACACAGAATACAAAAAGTTAAGAGTTATGCTAAGTAGAACACGTTCACAGGTGAGCAGAACATCTTTCCATCAGCTCCAAAGGCACGTTACCTTCTCATCAGGAATTGTATTTGACATATCTGAGTGATGAATCATTGCTGGTACTCCACCTAGGTCAGAAACTGCAGCATTGATCAGCTGGAAGTTTTGCCTTTCATTGTCCAAGAGCTCCTTGTATAGGACTGAGTCAGTGACAGCTTTGCAAAGAGAAAATATTTGATAAATCAAATTGTGCATAAAAGAGATAGATTTAACATGAACTTCTGTGTACCAAAATACTCACTTTCATCAAACATTCCTTCTATAACATTTAGAGAAGTATCAGACTCTGAAGAGGATGAGGAAGAGTTTAGTCCAAGTGTACGAGTTCTTGAGCATTCTACTGTTTGAGTTGTACGTTGGCACACAGCTTCCAAAGGCACATAACATGGATGATAATGATGAATCAAATGACACAATACTCTACCATCTGAGAAACACACTGTGAAATTTTCCACCTGTTAAATAAAATACAATAAGATACAAGTTCCTTGGATTTTTGTTACCTGTTAATTGGTATAAACAGGATATAGAATTTATTATCTTGTATCTTTGAAACTGACCAACTGCAAATTTCTTTGGATCAAAAAAAAAATATGTAGCTAGTGCTTCCTTTGAACATTCACTGTACAGTCACATACAGCTGTGAGAAACCAGAAACAAAGAGAGGTGAATCACTTCTTCAGTGAATCTCCAAGGGAAACATTTAAGAAACCAATAAGAAAGCAATCTTTCTACAGAAAGATTCCAAAGTTTATACTACAGATACATTTATGCTAGGTATTCAATGCAGAGATAAATTCCAAACTTGCATAAGTCTTTAGTGCTCTGTTATATCGTTCAGAAAAACAAGCAGGTGTGACTGTATTCTGACCAGAGACAAGTCTCTGAACAGGGCTTGTTCCTTTTAAAACATGTCCCTTCTGAAAAAACACCTCTCTTATCCCAAGATTAATTCTCACAGTTCCTATAAACGGTGAAAACAGTTACGCAATACTTCTAGGATGAATGCTCATTAAGAAACCTCAAACAATCCCATACTCCTGAAAAAAAATGTTCTCTTTTTAAAAGAGATTTTTATGCATAAGACTAACCAGAAGGTGAGACTCTTTTGCTTAAATTTGTTTAAAAGAGGGCTGCAGCTAAACCCACAAAAAAGATGATTATTTCAAATCAGATTAAACAAAGTCTATAAAGACATTTATATATCTAATTACCATTGGCTGCTACTTGGCACTGATAGCTTAAAAAAATTGCTCTGTAAAGAATAAGACAGTATTAAGACAGTAAAGAATGTATCTGCTGAAACGTACACAAAACTATTTACCTTGATATCGTAAAATCCACAAACAGCATTAACCCATGCCATCAGCAGCTTCACATTTTCACTGTAACTTTGAGGTGAGGAATTACTATTATCTTCTTGTACTCTACAATTTGCAGATGTTTTGAGAGTACCCAGTTGTGTTTTCCTCTTGTGTGTGATCTTTAAAAACTCTATTTCTTCTTTTAACTGTTCGACATCAAGAAAAACATCCACCTATTAGGAAGGAAAAAAATAATTTAGTTACATCACCAACAGTCTGACATGTCATGCTTTATGGCAGCTGGCATTTTAAAGAGAAACTACTCTCACTACTGAGCATTGCCTGCCACACTGAATCAGTAGTGGATAAATTGGGACTTACCAGCATAGACGGCATTGTCTGCTCCCAGCTGCTTCAGATAAAAGAACCTAAACCCACATTCCCACTGCTCTGTATAAAACAGTTACTTCATTAGTTAATAGCCGGGGGGAAACAGGGAAATTCCCTAAAACAGCCTGTGTAATTTCATGATACTTTTAGTGGAAACAACAATTTCAGAGTCTCCCTTGCCTTTCTAGTGAGTCCGTGTACCACTCCCTCCTCATCTAAATGATTCTGAGAGGACCTGAGGTGGTGTTACAATGGTATGAAAAGATTCAGTAGAGTCTTTCACAGACAATAAATCTTCCTGAAAGTCTGACATTTTCATTATTGCTCAATAGTAACTAGCAACAAAAAAAATAATTAATTGAATAGTACCTGGAAGGCAAAGACAATTTTCCACAGGAGTGCTAGTGTTCGTTCTCTGTGTCTGTCCACAATATCCTTGGAGTCAATTGAAGCACCTATTAAATAGAACAAGGAATTACAAAGTGCGCACTAGCCCCTTGACACACTTCAAATAACCCTGATTTCTAGGCCTTACCACTGTCATCTTTCAAGTGAATTCCTCGCTCTTTAAGGACATTAAGAACAACATCAACATTGTGGATCTTCTGTAGACGACTTATTGCAGGGACTCTCAGTTGTTTTGAAAGATTCCAGTTTTTGGTAAGAAGTTCCATTGTTCTCCTAACAAAGGGAATATCAGTTTAGTGCCTTAGCCGAGCTCATCTTAAGTATTACATAAAAGAAAATAGTTCAAAATAATTCTGTAACAACGCACACAAGGCGAATGCCGCATTGTAAGTCCACAGCCAGGTTTGTTACAGCAAAATCAAATTCATCAAGTGGAGTTTGAATGTGACTGACAGGTAGTCCCAAGAAACCAAGATGGCGCGTAAGGTCACCCTCACCACTCAGAAAGTCCCGAGAAAATGCAAGCAGAAGGTCTTTGCTAGCCTAAAGGAAAAAAAAAGGAAGATAATCTTAACACTACAATGTTTGTCAATCAGAATACAATTTTCATCCCTTGTCTCCCAAATTGCATTCCACATTTCCCTGCCTAATACATAAAATGATAATTTTTTCATTTATTTTTAGCCAGTTAACATGGCTTTAGCTTTCATCATACCTGGCTACCATGTCACTGACAGCACCACCACTTTTTCCTCTGTCTACACAGCACAGACCCAAGAAAAGTGGTTTTACTTGAACACATTTGTTAATCAAAGCCTTTGTAAGACAGATGTTGCACAGTCTCTTATCACAGCAAAATGACAGAAAATACCATTAAACTGCCACAGTATGCTAGAGTGATAGTTAAAAATCTCTTAGCTCTAGAGAAGGAATCCAGATTACACAAGATAATGGAGTCTTTCATACAGGACCAACACTTGGAACTTCTTGGAAATTCCTTTACCTGACTGTGAGATGACACGTTGAGAATGTTCACGCAAAAGGCTGAACAGCCAAAACTTGTTAAAGAAAATTACATAGATTTTAAAAAGTTTACATTGAGTCTTAGGACAATATTGGACAGACATATCAAATCACAGCCCTCTTACCTTGAACTCTGCATCCTTACAAAAGAGGCAAGGGTCATGGTCAATCATTCTGGACTGTTTGGCACAATCCAGAAAGCAAACCAGCAATAGCAATTTTTTTAGCGTGAATTTTGACAAAGCTTCTTCATGACCTAAAAAGATAGAGCCCAGTAAGTGATAGTTCAAAAATGAAGTGCTAAAAATAACCTATTTTTGGAAGTAGTAATTACCTTCTCTGTAAAGGTGAGGCACACTGGGATGCCTGAATTCAGCTGCAATGTCAGGGTTCCAAAGCAAGCGATTAAGGATAAATATTGCTAAACCTGTAACATCACTATTACTCTCCAAAGCTATTAGTTCTCCATAAACAGTCTAATATGAAAGGAGGAGAAAAAGGAAATGTTAAAAATGACCTTAAATACTATGAGGTTTTTCTGAATAACATACATTACTGAAATTCTGAAGCAGTAAATGGTAATTACTCTCTAAAAAGTTTTTTTAATCAGTCACTGAAAGAGGAAACCAGAGGAAATTTCAGAAGAACCAGTCTCACTTCAAAAGATGTATGACCATCTGTATCGCAGGAATCAGTGAGGAACTTCCCTAAGACAACTCCATTTTTATCCAGTTTAGTAACGAATGAAACTGATAGGAAATTGCTTTCGTGTTATTGGTCAGAGAGCTAACTTCCACTTTCCTTGATTAAATATTTTCCTTTTAATAAGGTAAGCACTTTTTTAAAGCAAATCTATTGTAATAATAAGAGATGTAAACATGCTATAATTGAATTGAAACTACCTGAATCAGTAAAACAGAAAATACACAAGAAACCCAAAACATACCCTACTAAAAAAAGGCTGCTAGATGTCCTTTAAACTTAAAATTATAGACCATAATTTCTGCACTTACCTCCAGACCTATACGCAGCCACAAAGGGTTGTAAGACAAAAGCCAATTAAGGACTTTTTGCCTCTCTCCTGCAAGAGAGCATCTTGTAAAATTACATCCAGCAAAAACTTCATATGATAGTAAAAATTTCTATCAACCAATTTCAGATTGGATAAGGGGTGACCTCATTTATGCTTATAAATATGTGAACAGTGAGTGTCACAGGGGGATGGGGCCAGGCTCTTCTCAGTGAACCCCAGTGACAAGGGGCAATGGTTGTAAGCTGAAGCATAGGAAGTTCTGTGTGAACACAAGAGAAAAATTTTTCTCAGTGAGGGTGCCAGAGCACTGGAACAGACTGCACAGAAAGGTTGTGGAGTCTCCTTCTCTGGAGATATTCAAAACCCTGGACCTGTTTCTGTGTGACCTATTGTAGGGAATCCTTCTCTGGCAGCAGAGTTGGACTAGATGACCTTTTGAGGTCCCTTCCAACCCCTAACATTCTGTGATTCTGTGATTAAATCAACTAGGCATGTGAATAATCCCTTTTCTACTTACAAGAGAGGATGCAAAGTTTTAGTATTCTTACCTACATCTTTCCAGAGGTGCCTGTCTCTACGAACCAGCAAACGCCTAGTTTCAATTTCCACTTCCAGTTTCTTAATAGCTTTAACCATTGTTTCGGATGAAAACAAACGACAAGCATCGCGTCGTAACTTATTCAGCTTACGATGAGCTGTATAAGCTTTTAGAGATGCCTCGTCTTTCGTTGGTGCTTTAGGAACACTGGTTTTATGATGGGTCTCTTCTCCCAAGATAAGAGCAGCTGCATTTACTGTTTAAACACACACAAAAAAGTATGCATTTACATTTCAAATAAAGGTAGCTTTGCCCACCTTGTTTCTTTCTTTTCCTCTGTTAAGTTCAGATTTTGTTATTTTCTTTCTGACTAATGATTTTACCCCTCAGGAAGCTTATCAGCCATTGCACTAAACTTACATTGTAAAGTGCACATATATTTGTCAAATATTTAACATAAAGCTTACTTCATAAGTAAGCAGTGCCAGGAATTCAGTTTTAATACCACGTGGATCATCTTCATTTTTTTTTAGATTGATGCTAAAGACAGAGGAAAATATATTACCATCATTTTAGTAAAGTGATAGGTATGTTTTTCACCATGTGAGGACTCCCCAATCAGCACCTGAAGAGTGCTGTAGCCACACACTCCAGTGTGTATTTCTCATTTCAGAGCACACCCCCCATTCAGGTGCGTGACACGCTGTGCGCTTGGCAAGTGTGCCATCTACACCTAACACATGGCAGAAGTATGATGCTGAAGAGGGTTAGACGGTTATAAAATTCTGCTGGGATGGACAGCACTGTCTCCAATCTAAGAACTGCTTTTGGTTTATCTCGTTCACATTACCAAATATTTGGGTTATGATTATCACACTAATAAGTCAAAGACTGAATAGGGAAACACAGGTGATAATAAAAATTCAAACCCAAAAATCTACTCTTACTTAAGAGCTTGATGTTAACACAAACTAAAGTGACAAGTTGGGACTAGTGCTAAGCTAGTACTACAATACTTAATATTAATAACGTACATTATTTAATGTTTAAGTATTATTAAAACACGAAGTAAAAGTTCTTTTACTCTTACCTTGTGAGGTGCTTGTTTTCACACTGAAGTCATCAGGGGTAAGTACAAAATTTAACCACCAGGTGAAACCTCGCTGCTGCTTCTCCTTCCAACGTTCATCATAAAACATGTTTTTGGCAGCAAAAGGCATTGGGTGTCTAGGAATGACTTTGGGGAAAAAAAAAAAAAAAAGACTGCCATTTTTGAAATGTTTGATAACCAAAATACATTCCATAGTATGAAGGATTAATGTTTGCTACTTCGCTATAGCAGAAAAAAAAAGTAGATTAGAATCTTCAACAACCTGCAGATAGCTAACATGAAACAAATTTAAGTCACAAAACAGAGATTAAGTTATTAAAGCACTACAGCAAAGACAAGTTTTCTTAAACCTAGGTCATTTGCAATGCACACCTTGGGACAAAACTAAACTGAGCTGGATCACATCCAGGAAAAAACATTTCATTGATGCATTTTTCTGATCAGATCAACTTATTATTAGCTCTGCAAAATGATAGTATCTTTTTGGTACAAAGTTTTCTCCTCTTAGGAATTCTGTTGTTGTATTAAAACATTATCAGATATGGAAGAGGCATTTCACTGATAACCATCGGTCACAGCTGGGAACACGTCTGTAACATAGCTTTTACATTAGAGGCAAAACTAGAGGAAAGTAACTTTTACCTTCAGCTGTAATTAATTTTCTTATGACTAGTCAAAATGGAACAAGAAAGGTTAAATATGTTTTTCTATTAGATACTCATTCACTGCAGGTACAATCTTCTATTTTGTCCCAAATCCAATTGCTAGCAGTACAGCAATTGTGACATTCACTTCAGTGTGTACCGCTTTACTAAATATTAGAAGCCTGCCTACCTGTTTTCAGTGGTTTCACAAATGTCAGGTGAGACTGGGCCAATCCAGGGATGGGCTTACTAATTCTGTTGGTAGTTTTAGAAGCTTTCAGAAGCGAAGAACCTACAAGCATTAACACATGAATGCCAACAACAAACATGTCAGTGAAAGTTAATGTACTAAGGTTCATATTGCTTATAAAACACAGACCTAGAGTAATTCCCCATGAACCCATACAAAATACCAATAATCTGTTGATGGAAAAAGTTAAGCAAATCAGTCTGACTACAATTAAAAGGGAAAAATACTTAAGAGTAAATAAGTGCTATTGTGCTTCACAGTTCTACCATATGATATATATTGATATATATATAATAATATATATATAATTATATTAAATTAAATTATATTTCAAGAAATATTGTCAAGAAGAACGTAACTCAAAGCTGTCATAATTTCTGTTTCACCAGTATGATTAAGGGACACCAAAGTGACTTTGGGCACAACGAATACTTCCTTGTCCAGTCCATCTACCCTTACTCTAACGGGTAATGTGTTTATCTGGCAGATAAACAGCTTTTCTGGCTGCACACTAACACTGCTGGTGTGCTATGTTTTTATGCAGACTACCTTAAAAAGTCTGAAATCAAAGTGCTTTACTGAAATCTCCAAAGCAATTTCTAGATCACAGAAAAGATTATTTGAACTGAAGAGAGCAGCATGTGTTATTTTGATCTGCAAGTCATGATGAATTTGTGGTTAGTTAAGTTGCAGGAAATGCATGAAGATTCTTTCAGACCCTCATTATTTTTGCATCCCAGAGCATATTTGAGAACAGAACATTTAGAAAACCCAAAATACACTGAAATACAAGAAGTTAACTTCTTAAGATCTTCAAGCAACCAAGTAGTGGCAAACTATAAAGGCAGAAAGAGCTACACAAGGCTGACAACAAGCTAATTACAGGCAGTTACAAAGTAGGGAGAGCGAAGGAGACTCGGGAACTGCATATTTGAAAACACACAACACCAGCAATGGAGTCAAATATTCAAATGGTTGCATACCTATGACATTATATCTCATGGAGTGAGTAAGCTTCCAGTAAATTTGAATTACGTAACAAGGGGTCTGACAGAGAACTGGCAGATACTGTTCCTGTGACTGTCATCAATAAGGTTTACAAACTAAAGTAAATTTGAAGCCTATGACATAACCAAAACTCTGACCTAGTTTTCAAATTTTTAAAACACAGATTATACTTAACAAAAAGCAAAGGCCACATTTCAGAAATATGAAATATTCCTGACTGGAATGGACTTAATGATCCTTGTGGGTCCCTTCCAACTCAGGACATTCTATGACTGTTGCTAGACAGTTCAGTTTGCTATACAAATTTTTTAATCAAAAAGCACCTTTCAGAAAGTGCTAAATGAAAGAAATACTGCTTACCAGCTTTCTTTCTCTGCCATACTCTCTCTCGGTTTGTGGTTTTGAAGGCTGATGGTCTCACAGTACTATGTGTTTTCTTGTCCATGCTAATTGTAAGGCTTCTTTTTCTTTTGACTTCTTCACACACTGGAGCTGTAACTCTACTGTTTTCTACACATAGTTCGCTTCTCCTCTTACGACCCAAAGAAGTTAGTCCAGGAGATGAATTTACTTTATCATCATGATGCTTATTTTCAGCTGAAATGGGAACTATAACTGGAAGATGTTTATATATTTCTGCTTTTGCATGTACAGGTGCCACATTAGCACATCCATTTATTGCTTTACTAAGGCATTTTTTAGATTTTGGCTGGAAGGTTTCAATTCTTTTTACTTCAGCAGCATCAGGCTTATTTTTTATGACAGTGGCAGAGAGAACTGGACGCTTTTTTGGTTGCTCTCTCCCAGAATTTTGAATCTGAAGTTCCTCAATAGAAGAAACACTGAAGTGATTTTCTTTGGGTTTACCATAATGAAATACCTGTGATTCTACATTACACGTCTCAAAGGCTTCACTTAAGTTGTGTTCTGTATGAACATGTGTTTTTGTCTCTACCTCTCCTTTCTTTTTCCATTTTGAGGGTAGGAATTTCTTTACAACATAAGTCTCTGCAGTAGACAATATTAAAGGTGCCTCAAGTTTAGGAGTCTTTGTTTGCTTATCTGACAAGTTATCTTTCACAAATTGATCAGGTGACAGAATTGGAACAGGCTGCTCTATTATATCAATATCCACTTGATAACTGCCATTTACAAAAGAATCTGGACTTAAAATTCTCCTTGTACTTAGAGCAGGCACAGATGCTGAATGTTCTGGAGTGCAAACTGATGGGAGCGTACAATTCGGAATTGCTTCATTGCTTGATATTGGCAGTTGTGCTGATCCATTAGAACTGTATGCACTTTCAGATTTTAATTCATTGTGCTCATTAACAACTTTTTTGACATTACACCCATCTATTTCAGGCAATAATTCATCATTTACAGCAGCAGCAATATCTAAGAATGTAGTAGACCTTCTCATTGCAAGTGGTGTGCAAGCAGGAGTACGACGTTCCTCTAGCACTGGTGTAATAGGAGATACCGGCAATTTATTTTCTGAGCCAACAAAATAGTCGTTGCCTGGAGATATACTATTTTGCACTGTGTTCTGATTTTCACAAGGCTGAAATGGGCTTCTAACTCTATCCACCTTCTGGGAAACTCGAAAGGTTTTGTTAACATTTTTAACTTTCGAAGTCCTTTTTTTAACTTTTATTGAAGCAGGTGTTTTTGAAGAGTTTTTCTTTTTTATAGTATCCCAAAGACTTTTCTAAAGAAGAAGCATAAACAAAAGTTAGTATGTTGATTTTCTTTTATGTGTGAAAGTGAACATTACTATTGTGTTTATTTAAAGTCTAAAAATACTTCGAAAAGAACATGTAATCCAAAATTCACCATAACTTATTTCCAGGCTTGAAAACAGCTTTTTTTGGTTATGTTTTATTCTATAAGATGTAATACACAAGCACATACTTTCCAACCCAGCTGAAACAATTCAAAGATGATGGGCATTCCCACAGAAAGTATCATTTATCAGTTTTTAATTGTCCTTCAGTGAATTTTCTACTAATAAAACCAGTATCTGTGTCTGCCAAAGTAACAGAATTAAGGCACATAATAAATGCATACTCACATTTTTCTTTGGAGGCTGCTCAGCAACACCAAAGAGCACAGCTTGATGCTTTACAGTGCCATTAATAATAAAAGTCACCAGTTCTCTGACTTTTCCTTCTTCTAATGGTGTCCATGTTACAGAAACAAAGATTCTCTCTCCTGACTATTGAAGAAAAAGAAATGCTTAGTCTCTAACACTTAGGTACCCTTATGTAACATCAAAGATAGAGTAATCAAATCAAATAAGAAGTGGTATACAAAAGTAACTTTATCAGACAACATGAAACGACAATGCTGAAATGTTTAAATGTCAGTTTTGCCCTCTGACATATGAATTTAAGTAACCTTTATCAAAAAGATTGTCTTAGTAAAAGTGCATATACCTCTTAATGAAACTGCAATGGAAAGCAAGCAAGACCACATAAAAATCTAACACATGGTAGAAAGGCCAAGATTTGAGTAAAGCTAAGTAGTAGAAATTAGATAATTTTTTGCACATATTAGCCACAATATTTCCTCTAAAGTAATTATGAGAGAATTATACTAGGACTAACAACCGGAGATTAATTTTTAGGACCATAGCTGAATCTATATAAAAGTGTCAAATTTTTAAATTAAATGACATGTAAATTAGATTTGAAATGCAAGTTCACTAAATAAAAATGAAGACATTGCAAATGAACAAGGAAGTTGTGGATGATCTGTATAAAGATTCTTCATACATAGTGACTACTGTGTAATCATTTCAGTGCTCTACTGATGTCAATACTAACAGACCAATGGAAAATGACCAATCTCCTGAGAATTTGGAGTTCCACCTCTTGGGGTTAATGCATTTAATGAAAACACATAAAACAATTCAATATACGCTTATACGTTAAAGCTGATCAGCAGTGGTTAGTATTCATTAATTACTGCAGAAATGTTATCAAAATACTTCACAGAGAGACTCCAGCCTGTGTTTGTAAGCACACTGTTGTGAAACATCTTGAGTTTCCTCCTCTTTCACAAAGACTCTGGAGAGACTAGATAACCACAGATAAATGTTTGTCCAAATTGTCCTTTTGAAAATCAGCACTAACTGGATTAGCCATAGCTTCTATTTCCCTGGGAATCGTAACGATTCATTCCTAGATTAAGCCTGCTTTGCTCTCTTATTGTATCGTTAATTACCATGCAGAGCAGTGCATCAGTTTCCTCCTCATAACAAGCTCTCTCAGCCTTTTTCTTAAACAGATGTCCTCCAGGTTTTTTAAAGGTGTCTTTTTAAACACCTTTTATCCTTCTGTCTCCGTCTTTAAAACCACGCTCCCAGAAAACAATTTTTTTAAAAATTATGTTTTATTTTTAGTACTTTGTTGCATAAACAACTCTCTGTTGAGCCGGAATTCACTGCCTCCGTGGCTGGTGACAGGTCCCCGAGAGATCTAATCCGGCCTTCTGAGGCTCCATCTTTCCCCGTTAACGCGAACCGCGAGACATAAGACAGCGCTCTCGAACACCCCCGGCAGGCTACCGGCTGCCCCAGACCGTGGGTCTACACGGCCAGGTATCCGCGACTTCCCCAGGTGGAGAATTACTCTGCGAGCCAGTAACACTCCTCAGGCTGGCAGACGGCTTTCTCTGCCTCCTAACACCAAGCGGCTCAGGATCAAGGCGACGCGACCCGGCCCGGCCCGGCCCGGCCCAGCCCAGCCCAGCCCGTCCCGACCCTCCTTCGCTTCCAGCTCTCGCACCTGCACAGAGCCCCTGCCCGACACGGTTCGGGAGTCCCTCCTGTGTCTCACACTCATAAACACCCATCCTCCTCCGCAGCTTCGCGCCCCCCCCCTTCCCTTCCCCGCTCGGTACCTGCACGGAAAAGCGCCGATGCTCGATGCTGAAGCCCCTGGCAGAAACCGGAAAGCGATCAACGACCACCTCGATGTCCTCCGCGTTGGGGTTGTCGATGCCCAGGAGGCGCGTGCGGGAGGCACCGATGCGCAGGCTACCGAAGCTGAGAAACGGCGGCCGGGAGAAATGGCTCAGAACCAGCACCGCGGGACCTTCCTCCACATCCTGCTCAGCACTCCGCACGGCCCAGCGCCGCCGCCGCCGAGGGCTGGCGGCGGAGCTCAACTCCCACACCTCAGCTCCAGAGAAGAAACCTGTGGCCATGCCCGGGGCAAAACCCCCGAGCAGTTCCAGAACCTGCTCCCAACAGCGATCCGCCGCACCACCAACCGCCACACCTCGTTCAAACACGGCGCCTCTGCCAATCCCTCCGCAGAACCGTCCCGCCCCTCGCCGCTTCGCCAATCAGCGACAGACGTTTTATTTAAACGGCCCGAACGCGCCGGGCAAGTAGAGTTGTGCCGCCGCAACATGAAAAGAGGCAGGCCCCAGCCCCACCGCCCACCACTCGTCAGACTTCCAAGAGCCCGAGGCGGAGCTGACACCCGGAATTAACTAGCTAGGCCTTGCGTTGTATTTCAAAATTAAAGATAAAAAAATGGATTTAGCAAACTTCCATACCAAAGCACTCTCCCATATTAAAAATCATCATTAAAAATAAATAAATCAAGCGAAGCCAAGTGTTTTGCTAAATAAATTTAATTTACAAAATATTTTAAAATACAAAGTAGAATGAGACACACAGACTTGATGAAAAAGCTTGCCTCATCTGTTCGTCTTTCATGAGATTTAAAACTGAGAGACAAACAGGATACTGTGTTTCCATGCTGTTAAAAAATAAGAAAGGGCAGAAATAAAACCTTAGCACAAGCACCCCTGCAAGAAATCCTGCTAAGCAAGCAAAGTTAAGACAGAAGAACTTTACTTTTCCATAACAAATGAAATTACATATAGGACTGAGTACTTCTACATTTACAGTGTACTTCCTAACTTTTCCTTACAGCAAAGAATTTCCCCTAAAAAAACTTCACTTAAAGACTTCCATCTAAAATATCAGCCTATACAGATCACATTTAAAACACGTTGCATCTCCTATACCAGTGACAAAATATTGAATTTATTTCACCTTGTTCTTTTATATAAAAGGACCAACATTTAAACAGGGTCAAAATGTTTATGGGAAATCAAGAAAATTTAGCCTACTCTTTAATCCATCAAATTGCTTTAAATCAAAACATTTCTTATGAATCATGAAAAAGACCCTCACAGGCTTAAACAAAGTGACTGCCTTGCATTATATTCTGCCAGTCTCATTCTTCAATGCGTATGATGGAACAGCAAAATCACTGTGAGCTGATATTGTAGTCACAAGGACCTACAGATAAATTCACTTTATTTCCCTTAAGCTTCAGTCATAAGGGGAACATGCAGCCTGGATCAGTTTTGCATGTATGCTCAATACAGAAAACATTCACATCTTTTTTTATTGTTTTCAGGGAAAAAACCCTACTCATCTATATCAGCCTTCTCAGAATTTGTTCATAATTCTACATTCATGAACTTCTACACAGAAATTATTTCAAATTTCAAGACATGAGGGTTGTTTATTCCTCAGCACTCCACAACACATTCCACGTTCAATCAAGCACCTTGCGAGGCTCTTCTTTTGAAGCATTTCTTTAGAGGTCTGGATACTCTTTCCTATTCATTACTAGGGAAATAATCTTAGCTCTTGGATGATACTAAATCTTTTGTCATTGTGTTCTGGTATGACTCACTTAAAAATAAATCCAGAATTATAATCCAGCCTAAAGCAGCACTGTATTTCTAAGGAAATCACAGCCTTACAGAAGATAGGGGAGGGGGGAAGAGAGGAGCAGTGGACAGTGTCCATCGCTAGGTGGTAGTCAATCCAGCCCTAACCCCCCAAAACAGTCACAATAGATCATCACTATTACAATTACAGATGTTCGGCATAAAAGAACCCATGAAAGCCATACCTCTCTGTAGGAAAAGTGTCAGTGCTCCAAGAGGAAATTCCAATATAAATAAATAAACCAAACATAAAATTCACTTAAAAGAATTAAGAGCAGTAACCCAGCCAACAGCCAGAAATTTGTTTACCAAAAAAATACATAATTCAATGTTTAAACAGAACAAGTGCAGTAAGTTCTCAGAACTACACAGAGTACCAACATGGCCTCCGCTCTTCTGCCCAAAGGTCAGCATGCAGAAAAGACCAACATTTTGCAATGTGCCACTTTAAGAGATATTTTTAAGAGACCTGCTTCTTCCTTCTTTGGCAACAAACGGTCATGTGAGTCAATGACTTCCAGATAAAACATAGCCTTTATTGTGTAAAGTGCCTGCCAGATCAATCAGGCATGCACTTTTGGATGAGAACATAAACACATTAAAAATGGAGGTACCAGCCACTTAAGGAGTTTCAACCCATGCAGCTGTGAGATGCAGATCTCTGCCCTTCAACTGCAGTCCTCCTAAGAGGAACTGTCCTCTACCAAGCAGAGACCAGCTACCTCCACCTAACCAAATGAAGTACTAGTCCATGAAGATTTACTTTGCTCATATATGAATTTTAAATAGATGCCAAGCCATAAGAATTACAACTCATTATATTAAAAAAAAACCCAAACAAACTATGTATGCAGCACATAAGCTTTCCTATTTTCTTTCACTATCAACTGGCAATGATCCAGCCTGACCAGCAGGTAAAAACACTAACTAGTTGGGTTATCTGCAAACAAAAGAATGTCAAAGAACTAGTAGGTCATTTTTTCCAGGAATGACTAGGAATTCTGGTCACCCAAACAGCAAAGATAGTGCTCATTTTACTGGAAAATGAGTCCTTTTACAGTCTGTTTCTTGTTGGGCACCCAAAACCATGAAGCCCTTTGGAAGATATTGACCTTTGCTGAATAATCAACTGGAGAAAAAGCCATTATTCAGAATACATATTAAAGGCACAAATCATAAAAGTATTTTTTAAAGGACATTATCAAGTATGCTCAAATTTCACTTTAGTATCTTCCTAGAGTGCCTTCCAAAAAGCCTGGCATTTATAATATTAGTCACCAACTATGTTTAAGCCACTACTTTGTCAAAATCCTACGCTTTTTTCTACTGTAGGACAGAAAAACAGGAAGTAACAAAGTGTTAGGCTTTTTAGTCTGAGAACTGCACTGACACCACAGATGTTGGGCTATTTTTAACAGTACAATTACAGATGCTGGAAACCATGTGACAACACGAATATTACATACACATATTGACTTGAAAACTACACCTAAAACAGCTGTTTCAAGCCACAGAGTGTAAAGATGACAGAAATGTAGATGAAGGTGGAGTTAGAAAGCAGGAAGGGTAGTACTTGATAGTGTCCTTTCAGAAAGTGGCATTCAATGGCCTCATTATTGCTGTATATTTGCTAGTATTCAGCTTCTTATCAGATATATTTACAGCATGTCAGTCTGAACATTCCCAGAGCACAGCTCTAAATTTTATTTTAGAGATAAAAACATAGAACAGTTAAACACATGTAGTCCTGTTTTAGAAACTGAACTTTTAAAGTTTAGGACTTCTATTGTGCTTCTTTGGCTAAGTCCTATTTAAATATTGATAACACTTAAAATTCTATAACTCTGCCACTATTTAACAACTAACAGAAAACAGAAATCTTTGGTGTGTTTAGGTTAAGAATCCATAGGGTGCAAGCTTCAAAATATGAACATTCAAGCAGCTCTGGCCCTTCTCCTGCAAACTGCTCAACACTGAAGTAGACAGGGATTAACAGAATCTAACACCCAAGTATCTGAATAGTGCTTAAGTGCCACTTAAGAGTTTACAGAACTGCGATGATAAAAGAGCTTTTCACCACATATCACTTGTGCTCAGGCCACTGGATAAATTTAACAGCTACTATGATACACCTACGTCCAGTTTCCCATTTTAAAGTTTCTTTAAGATAATAATTTAAGAATAGGGAAAACTGGTAAAAATTTTGACTTGTTATCTAATTCTTGTGAGGAATAATGAATATTATAAAATTACTTCAGATACTTTCTTTGGCATAATATTCACCAAACACAAAACAATTATTTTTAAAGTAGGCTTAAACAAGAAAGCTTGATGAGGTTAAACTATACTAAATTTCATGGTGAATTTCACCAGACTTGTAGTTCAAAATGGTTCTTCCAGAAAGAACCCTTACGTCTCAAAAGGAAAAAGCTAAAAATACTTAAAGACAAAATACTCTCAAGAGTTTGACTTTGTTTTATAAGCAGTACAAGAAAATGAGAAACAAACCAAAACAATCTCATTAGTAACTTACAAGAGATAATTACTGATTATCTTTTTTTAAATAGCAGTTGAGTACTGTTCTGGAAAGAATAGCCTTTAAATTTCTTCTTTATCACAGACAACCTGAAAATTTGCATGCCAATGTGGACTCTGGTATAACTTGTACATTAATAAGGATAAACTATACCAATTCTTTATGATTGTTCATAGATTAAAATGACCTTGCAAATACTCCTATTTCTTTCAAAGTTAAGAGCATGGAGCACACTTTAGACAACAAACAAGAATGAAAAATCAAGAACAAATGTGTATTAAAATTATATAGGACTACTAACCATAGAAACTTTCTCACATAATTCAGTATTGGAGATCAAGGAAAAATTAAATGACAAAAGTTAGGCAGCCTAATTATACTCAGGGGGATCATCTAACACCCTGTTTAGTGTCTTCATAATATTTCTGAATCACTTTTCAGAAGAATCTTGTTGTTGTGTTCGTTGGCTAGGCCCTAGAGTCCTGCAGACATTGAAACCCTCCAGAAATGCCTGAGGGTTCACATAAAAAAATTTACTTTAATTTCTGTGTGAAACATAATTAAAAGTTTGTTGTTTCTATCCCTGTGTGCCCGTACAGCTTTTAATGAATTTGATATAGTCTTTGTTCTTCCAGAATGCTTTCTATTACACTTAAAAGTGATCTCGAAGTGAGATGCAGAAAGGCAGATTATTTGTTTTAATTAATAGTCAGATATGTAATTAGTTTTAAGCCACTACCCTTAAACAACATTTCAGAGCACATCTTTTTAAGATTTTTAAAAACTCTTAAAATCACAAGAAACACACTTTCAGTATGCATCAAAATGTGCCTAAATGTTCAAATATTACGTAAACAAACCTGTTTTTCCAAAACTATGCAGAAGACTCATGAGTCGAAATAAAATATATAAATTTTAACTGCCATATCAGCCTTCTGTTGGCTAATGGCTTTGCAAATTAGGTGGAATGTTATGGTCTGATCATCAATGTTCAGTGTTTGAAATATTCTGTACAGTAGGAGCTGTATCTAGCCCCAATAAAGTTCCAAGATACGACTGATCTCTAGGATCCAACATTTGCTCAGGCCTTACAGGATGAACAATAGTTGCAGGTTGCGGAGTAAGAGTGTATTTCTCTAGAAATGACAGATCTGTTGCTCGTTGATAATCTGTCTCCTCAGGCTGTGGAGGAAGAATGCCATGTGACTGAGTAGTATGCTGTACTAGATCAGCTTGGGGTTCAGACATCCGAACTGGCACCAGAGTCACAGGCACACATACCTCTGTAGATACATTCTGTAGCAAAGTTTTGGCTTCCGATTGATATGTTTTGGACTGTTCCACATATTGTTTAGCCTCAGTTTGGTAAACTTTGTCACCAGAGGTGTACTGCACCGGTAAGGAGACTAGCTTTTCCTCTGAAGAAGATGTCAATGTCTCTTCTGCAGCCTTTGATCCATGAACATGATCGATATGGTATTTCAGTTTATCTTTTCGCTTAAATGTTGCATTACAGTGTTGGCAATTAAAAGGTCGAGCATCTGAATGAATAACCATGTGTTTTGTTAATGTTTTCTTAATTCTAAAAGACTGATTACAGATTTGACATTTGTAGGGTTTCTCACCTGTAATGACAGAGAAGAGTTAGTTATTCTGAGTAACACCATGTCACACATAAAAACTGAAACACATACAAAGATTATGGCATAGAGACCTAGTACAAAACAATTTTACTGAAAAAAACCCAAAACATTAAGTTCAGCATCAGTTTTGGAATCAAGAGTTCCATTAGAAGTTTGTTTAGCAGTTATATTATTTAGCACAAAGATAACCAGAATATAAACTAAACAAAAGAGAACAGTCCTTAAACTGTCATGATACTGATATTAAATGAGCTCAATTTCTTCCTCCACTCATTTCAAAAGGACAATGATTTTCCTGAACAAAAATTAGGAAAAACAAAGGAAAATAGATACGGACATAAACCTTTCCAAAGGTATTTCAAATCCTTGTTTAGCTTATTGCTCGATATGCAGTATTCTTTGGACCACAACAATGATTAGGAGGTGTAGGTAAGTTTGGCAAGAACATACACCAGTAAATTAAAGAAAGAAGTGTAGAGAGCATACCACAAACCTGTCTTGAGGATTATTAGCATTTCAACAGACATATTCAGAAACTAGTATTCAGGAGTGACTAACATACGAGAAAGAATAAAAAGTCTTGCTGCTTCCTGCTACTCTTGCCCTGAATGCTCAACAACCGTAATTAATAGTTCTATCAGAGCTGATGCATAAAAACACACTCCTACATGTTTTGTGGTGTTCTTGGTGTTTATTTTATTTTTACCTGAATGTGTCCTAAAATGCATTTCCAAACTTGATTTTCCTTTAAAAACTTTCTTACAGACTTCACATTGGTGAAATGTTGCTTTGTATCTTTAAATAAGAAAAGACATTTCATGTTAGACACTTTTTTTAAAATTAATTAACAATAAAGCTACATGCACAGTCTTTCTGAAATCTTTAACTGCAAAATAGTTGAGTATCTTATGTTTCCAAATTTCACTTACATACATATTTCCTGGTATCTGCATACCAACAAACATCAATCAGATTCTTTTCAATATTCCATCTTGCTCTCTGCTGGGACTGACACTTAGTAGTACTCAAAGAACAAAAGCCACTAAATCCTTTTTAGCAACCCCCAAAATATCCTTAAGTAACAGTTTTGCCCAACACCCACTTTGGCAGAATTATGTCTTAAAGTAGTAGGAATGGTTTAGGTCACTGGCTAATGAGAAAAAAATGAACAGACTAACATGTTGTGGCATGCTATTGTGGTCTGTGGGGTCTAGGGCCTAGCAGAGGGGAGGCTGGACAAGGCCGAAGTCAGTTTCTCACAAGAAAGCAGTTAGATAGCCTGGGAGAGAAGGTGGGAGTCACCTAGCAGGAGCTTTTGCAGCTGCACACAGAGGTCTTGACACCCCACATAGCCTTAATACCTTATCCTTCCCACACCACAGTGCCAGTCTTACCACATTCACATTTCTTTGAAGTACAGTTTTATCCTCATTTAGGGAAGTTTTTACCTAGTAAGTGTTGCTTCTTAATTGGTCATTGTTCTTTCTGTAAAGGTACAAAAGATGCTTGCTAACAATAGAGCGTGGCCCGCCATACCATCTCATATAAAAGGGGGTCCCTGCAGTTTGGGCCACTTATCAATTTTAACCCCTGATCTTTCTATGATCCTTTCTCATAAACATCTTAGGATACCTAAACGCCTGTGTATGCTTATGATTCTGAATGCAATGATAATGTTCAAATCTGGAATCAAGGAGAATGGTGGGCTGCCTCCTTTTTCCTACCAGGAACTGCAGCCACAAAAGCCTTGGCTATTTTAGATAAGCTTGCTTGTTGGCTTGGTAGGCAAACTAACGCTACGAGCACTGCCCTTTCTGATCTTTTGTTAGATGTTGATAGTGTGCGTCATGCAACTTTGCAAAATAGAGCAGCTATTGATTTTTTTTATTGGCTCAAGGACATGGCTGTGAGGACTTTGATGGCATGTGTTGTATGAATCTTTCTGATCATTCTGAATCTATCCATGCTAGCATTCAGCAATTGAAAACTGGTGTTCGCAGGCTGCAGCAAGAGGATAATTGGGATTGGTTGGATAAGTTATCTGGAGATTGGGGACTGTCTGGCTGGGTGAGGAGCTCGCTCAAAGCTGGTGTTTATGCCCTTATTGTTATTATTTGCTTGCTTTTGTTTGTACCATGTCTTGTGCAATGCTTGCAGAAGTTTATTGACAGATCGATGCAACGTATTCTTTTTGTATAAAAGAGAAGGGGAAATGTAGGAGTCTTGGATGGACAGGGAAGGACATCAAGCACATCAGGCTTGCTAGTATTGGATGTATTGGAACTGGTCGGTAAGAAGCCGTGGTGAAATACACAAGATATGCAAGCTCATGGCCACGAAGCAAGGAAGCAAAGAACACTGAGGACTAAACCACAATGTAGATTGTTAAATTCCCCTGCAGTGGAAAAGTACTGGCTAAGGGGAAACAAAGTAGTTTTGAAATCTGTTATCTTGTAGCCTGCTTGGTCTTTTAGCCAATCAATGTAAAAGGCATCAAAAAATGTACCAATGAGAGAAAGCCATGCAGAGTTAAAATAGTATATATTCTCATGCTTGTAATTAATAAAGTTGACATCTTGCTTTCATCAAGCTGCGTCCCATCTCTCAATCACAGCAGTAACAGAATAAGCAGACAATGTACTACTATATTTGGAGCTCAAGAATTTAAAAAACCTATTGCATTTTTAATTTATAGACATAAATCAGGTTTTAAAGTTTCTACCTACTTTCAGAGCCACCAATCTGCTACCAACTTCTAAAATACTTAAGAGTGGGATAGGTCTCTCAGTGCTTAAACCATGTCTAATAATTCAGTCTTAACTAGTCTGCAATGATAATGTCACAGCAAACCATCAGTTTAGAACACTGAGACAGCTAACTAACAGATTAAAATTTTATCCTTTTTTAGGTTTTTATTTTATTTACTCATGTTGCAAAGAAATAATCTTGATTAAATTGTGAAGGCAATTTTCTGACCTCCACTTTGAACCATAATGTATCTCTTATCAAGACTCAGGTAAGGAGCATGGCAAATGCACAGACTACTAGAACTCTAAATAAACATCCAAGTCTCAACAAAATCAGTTTATTACAGAAGTATTCGTGCACTTGTAAAAAACCCACACTTACTTCTGCCAAACTTTTTCTCCTAGATGAACACTTTTATAATGAACAGTAAGGTGATCTCTACGGCCAAAACATTTTCCACACTGCTCACACTGATGTGCTTTTTCACCTGCAAGGGCAAAATCCAGTAATTTTTGGTTAAATCTTCATTAAATGTCTAAGAACTATTAATTGTAAAACATATAGTAGATCCATGTTCACAAAGTCCAGCCAATCAAGCTCTCCCATACCTTAACTCAGAGAAGCATTCTGTTATCAAAGAACAAAATTCAGGAAGTAGGTTGGTTCAAACAGAGTAAGGATTTTTACCACTCGTTATATATGACTATTACCATTTGTCATTTCTATCAAGAAATTCATGTTCAGGAGTTCAGAGACACTTCCCCAAACACCCACTGCATGACAGGTGTAAGTGAATTACTAGAAATATGCTCTTTTAATTATGACCCTAAGTGTGCGACCCTCAATAACTCAGGGGCCTTAAAAGAGAAGCTTATTTAAACATGCCAATTATTTTTGGCTACTAATTTTTAGAACTTAAAATTACACCACAGTATTTATCTTTTTAATTATCCTGATATACATAGTTACCTTTTTTCTTTTTTTGCTGCTGTTTAAAAGTATCTTGATTCTTTTTAGTCATCTTGAGATCTTCCACAAAGAAATGGCAGAATATTTCTTCTCATGTAAGTAGGAGGAGTGTGGACAGTCAAAGAATGTAACTTTCTAGAGAGGGGAAAAGCAAATAGAGTAGAAAAGAGGATTTTTTTTTAATTTATTTTTTTTTAGTTGAGTTTTCAAAGATTTCTTTATTTTTATAGCAGACATTATAATTTCAAACACCAAAAAAGAAGCTGTCCTTCAAAATAAAGGCTCAGGAAGTTTAGACTCTGATCACTTTCACGTTTTAGTGCTGCCTAGGAAGTATTTTGCCTCCCATTCCTTTTAGAACCTCTTCTGAAAAAGGAAAACTCCCTAGCGAATCCTCACTCTTCCTACACATATGATAACCTTTCTGCTCTTGGTGCAACAGATTTTTTTACTCCTCCTGATCATCTCCATCTGGCTGTTTTCAGGGTTGACTCCTACATCTTCCTTCCTTCTTCCCCATAACAGAGTATTCAGAAACACTTACTCTGATGTTCTTACATTAAAGTGATCAGTGTACAAACTCTGACAGAGACTGTGACAGCTTCTCCTGTGTTATGGTAATAATGTTTCACACAATTGCTATTAAAAAAAAGAAATCTGAACTCATTAAAAAAATCCTCCTTTTTTACTTTTGCTTTTTAAATTATTTTTAAAGCAATTCAGTGTTACATGTTTTTGACTGTCCCTCAGCTTTCTATGTTAACATGGAGGAAATGCTTGGATTTTAAACCTTGAAAGATTAACCCTACTTTAGAAGGCCTTAAAAATAGTGAGAGGAACTTTTACCAAGCCTAAGACATTGTATGTACTGAAAAAAAATTTCCATAATTAATTTCTTATTTCATCTAATACCAAAATAGTAATTTTGAAGCCAATTTTCAAAGGAAATGCCTACCTGAGTGTATTTTTTTGTGTTTGGTCAGATGGTCATGACGAATAAATGTTTTCCCACATTCTTCACACTCATATCTCTTGTCATCATGATGGACTCTTAGATGAAGCCTGTAAATTTAGTCAAAAATATGACCACGAAATGTCATTTTGTTAACATAATCTGTACTGCTAATTCCATGCAAAATACCAGAAAACACAGTCACACAAATATCAGAAAATAACTTTCAGTTGAGGTATGATTAAACTGCTCTTAAAAAGCAAGAGAGAACAGATTTAAACTCTCATATCTGACATTAATTTAGGAGGACATCTTTTTCCTCTACTTATTTGCTCTTTAAATAACAAAGACACAAAAGTTTTAGATGTGCAAGAAAGTCAAATCTGATACAAGATTTGTACGGATTCTCTGTTTAAACCACTAATGTATTAAAAATTAAACCAATTACCAACATGTAAGCATGTTTAAGGCATTTACTAATGCTCTCAGAGTTGGAATAAATCAAACACATACATTACAAAGAATTATGTTGACAACACGGATGCACATATACCACCAAATAAACAAGACAATTTAGCAGCTTATGTAATACAAATCTGTACCTGTAAGAACTTCCATGTCGAAAACTCTGGCCACAAATACTGCAAAGATGAGGTTTCTCTCCACTGTGAATTCTCAGATGTTCTTTCAAAGTTGTACTGTTTAACAAAGGCAATAAAATTTATTTTAAGGAATGTCAGCACCACTTTAAACAGTCTGTCATTTTCCCACTTTCTTTAACTTTGATGGATCACAATGTATCCAAATAACTGCATCAATTTATTCAGATACATAAACATATACACATATTCAAAGGCAGAATGGCAACATAGTATTTACTGAATCACCTGGGTCTAGACACAGCATAAACAAAGAAACACCATCCCAACATACATTAGACAACAAACATTAAAGAAAAGAGCAATTTTGACCCTATTTTCTGTGTAATAATTTCCATGTTATTATAAGTATATCTATGCCAGAGGTTTGAAGTCAGCCTTAAAGGAACATCATGGATGTTGACTTACTTCAGCACAGAGCTTTTTAAAATATATATATATATTTATACACCCACACATAGGTATACATATGTAAGTCTACTTTTAATATTGCCTTTCCAATGTAAAAAAAAATGCATGGAGGTGAAGATTCCTCTGAAGCAAAGGAATCAAACAATAAAATTTACTGTATACACAGTTGGTTAGTGTGTGAACTAAACAAAAAAGAAAATACTTAGGAATTTGGAAAACCTAACTCCTTTATAGAACAGTGTAAGAAAGCTACACTGAAGTCATGCTAACTGTCATTTAAAATACACACTTTTTCCCCATCATATGCATAGAATAAAAATTGGGGAGGCAACATTATTTCTACAACTTATCTAATGCTCTTTTCCTATATACTAGAATTTATGAGCCAACTTTTAGAGCTTGCACTTCTCAAAGCTCTAAATAATTTTTCTGCTCCTGAGAAAAGCAACAGCAAAGGCTGTACATTATTATTCTATCTTCCATGAAACTGTGTCTGTAAAAGTCTGATTTCTTCTTAGTCATTCTCACTGGTGTTCCTGATCTTCCTATCCTCATCAGTGCATTTACCAAAATATCTATGGCAGAGAACTCTTTCCCAAACAAATTCAAGACGTTCTTGCACAACACAGAAACCATAAGTGAAGTGAATTAGAGGTAAGACTTTCTTAATATAGTTCCGCTCATAACTAACTACCTGGAGTTATCACCCTTAATTTTAGAGGTCATTTGAAAATCACATGCTACCTCTGGCTCTGATGCTACTTTGTAATACACTAGGTCTCTGGAATGGTTTCATTTATGTTAAAAACGCAAACCTAATACATATTCAGAATGAAACAAAGCATGTAAGCATTTCTCTGTTCTGCACACACAACTCACCGTTCCCTAACAGATTTTCCACAGACGAAACACGTCCATTTCCTCTTTCCACCATGAGTACACTCTATATGGCGTTTCAGATTTCCTGTATCATTAAATTGGCGGCCACAAATATCACAAGGAAAAGGCCCTACCAGGAGACAGACGCACATATTAACTGTCAGCTAAAGCAAAGAAGACGCACAGACTGGTTACTTGTGAAAGCCTTGATCAATTCACAAAACGAAAGCTTTGTCTTACAACGGATTAATGTTTAGTGCAGTCAGCATACTTTTAATTAGACCTTGTATGCTTTCTGCTCAGATACGTTAATTCTAACACCAGGTACTTTTGCAAGTTTCATGATTGTAAAGCAAAAATTTAGAATTAATAGTCAAAAGTAATTAAACCCACTTAGACTGTTTGAAAAAAATCAAATTCCGCTTACTATCACCAATCTACTTCCCATCTGGCAGAAATAATTAGCACTAATAAAGTGTCTTTGAAATACTTCAGGATGAAAGAAAAAGGTCTTTGGAAAACTTCAAGAAGAATCTTGACTCCATAGCTGAGAACCAATTAAACGAAAAAAAGTCACGTTGTTAAAAAAAAAAATCTAACCTTAATTCTTCTCACCCAAACTTTTGCATTGCCTCCAAAAGACAGCTGAACAAAATCAACCAATCAAAAGAAAACACCCTCCCCCCAAAACTGGAAAAGAGAACTGGAAAAGGAAGTGGGGTGGAAACCAGACTGATCAGGACATACAATGGTGGAGGAAGGTTTTACTTTAGAGCTATTGTTTACATGTCAGAAGGAGATTTCTATACCGAGATGGAACTTTTCTTGGTGTTTCAGTCTTGCAAATCGGGATTTAAAGTGCTCTTCACAGTAGGTACACTTAAAGGGTTTATCCTGAGAGTGAAGGATCATATGCTCTTCTAAATGAGGTCTTCGAGTGAAAGATTTCTTACAAATCTAAAATGATAACATACTTTGTCAAAACTACATCAGTTATAACCAACTTTTTTCCTTATTCATAAACTCCTAACAGCTTAGCTCAGCTGCCCTCTGCATCAATGTAAGATTAAACATATTCTTCAAAAGCATACTCTAGCCCAACTTGTACAGTCTTGCAGTCAACATCAAAAAAAAAAACTAACTGTGTTCTGTGTAAACCCTGGTGGATTACACTATATAAATTAAGATGCCAATCTATGGTAGCCCAAATCAAACTACCGGCAGCTCCTGCATACAGTTAGGTGTTCCAACCCCTCCTTTCTTCTGACTCCAGCACTTACCAGACACTCTCACTGGAATGTTTCAACACAGTAACTCAGAAGAAAATAACTCAATGAAAAAAAATAAAGTAGTTTTGGCTTGTTTTTGGATGCTGAAACAGCTCAGCTGGACTGTGGTAAAGGCTGCTGCAGTATAAGCTCCTGTAGGATTAGAGTCACGCCTGTTCCTTTATTTCCTCTGGGAAATTCTCTGACAGTATATACTAAAGCGAAAATGCCAATACCAAAGAAATGTAACTCAAAAATGTGTTTTAGAGATACAGAACTTTCACGAAATAAAAGTTATTTGAGCTTTTTAGTACTGTTTTCAAATTAAACAAAAACTAAATGTACAAGAATTATTAGTAGTCATTAAAATATGCATGCAGTTCAATTACAGAACTGAAGCCACAACTCAAATTCAGGAATTTATATTAGGTATTACAATTTAACATCAGGGTCCTATGTTTTAGCATAAATGTGCAACATGGTGCACACCGATTTCAGTGTGAAACTGTTGCCATTAGTTATAGCAGTTGAATTCAGTACTACCTAACTGTCTTACATTAAACCATGTAATCAGTTTCTCAGAGCACACTCTTTTAGCCTCAGGAAGTGAGAAGCAAGATATTTATTTGTTTAAAAACTCAATGTTAAATGTAAATGTAAGAAAACCCCACAACATCAAAAGTATAATACCCTTCTTGCTTTTCTTTACTATTAATACTTTACTGTTTCTATGAATTTGTTTATATGCCTCAAGGATTGAAGTATGGTCACCAAATCCTGGTGTTCACACATGGACCATAGCACAAACCAGAAACTTGAAAAAAATTGTGCAGTTTACACCTGTGGCACCTCAACCCTCAAAACACATTAAACAATCAGAAAACAAACTAACAGCTCCTAAGGGTTCTGTTTCTTCTCCAGCAGCTATAAAAGCTAAACTTCTATCGCTGCTTTCAATTCCAGTCCATTTTCAGTGTACAGGAGCAATAAAAGAGCAGCAGCTCACTTTTTAAAGCCTTCTACTTAATATAAACTTAAAATTTTCAAGCAAAAAATCCCCCAACGAAACTACAAAGTGGGGTTTACCAAATAATTTATCTAGTAAGAGTACTTTCTGAGAAATGAACATCAATAATGTTGCTTGACTGGGTTGCACTATTAAAATCCAGAACGTTAAAGAGTTGGAAGGGGCCTCGAAAATGTTTCTTATCTAGTAACAAACAGAATCTGTAATACCTTCACACAACATAACTTCATCTGGAAGATTACACCCTTTGGTCAACCATATACCTCCAACCACAGTACCATCACAAGCAGAATGAACGCTATCTCCCATTCTCTTGCTATTTGTTTATAAGCAAAAGTATACAAACAAAACAAGGTTAGTAATTATGTTATGGCACCTAACATTACAGACATCCAGGAGAATCAAGCAGTTTGCATAAACAAAACTGCTGATTCTCTTAAAAACAACACCAAAAACCAACAAAACCTTACATTTGAAACCATAAAACATTATATGGCAGCAGACAGATAGAGGTTGGAAGTTTTACATCCTTTTTACAACAGATGTAGTTTCATACATATACCTCTCCTGAGGAAAATCAAGGGAAGTATCCTATGATTTCACAGCTAGAGATAAATTTAGTACAAATTTCAACTGTGATGATGTCCATACAGAGCTAAATGAGAAAGTGGTTCCTATTTAACATGTAATTTCCTTATATTTAAGAAAATCTTCCAAAAAAGTATACATTATGGTCAATCTTCAATGTGCATAATTAATATGAGAGTAAATAAATACTGCTTTTAAAGTATTCATAACTCTAAAGTGTAGTCATGTGCAATCTGATGTATTTTAACAACAGTAATAACTAATCACATAAAAAAACCATTCCCTTCAAGTATTTTAGAATTCAATTTAGTATTATCCACCTGGTCACAAGCTGTACATACAGACAAAGCTCAGTCTTTAAATCAGCACACAAAAAGGAAACTTATTTCATCACTTACAAAGTTTACTGAGATTTCACAGAAACATGTACGATATTTTCACTAAAGTATTTATTCAAGTCACAGAACATAGTCACTGTTCATAAAAAAGTACTGAAGTTTTACTTACATCACATTTCCAACCTTCACTCTTTGTCTTCTTGATAGAAAGAAAGTCTTGTACATTCTCTGGATGAAACCTAGTAGAAAGACAGAAGCTAAAAGTAGTTGTAACTTTCTAAGATCAAGACCACCCAAATATTAAATACCAATTTCTTTGCTTTGTGTGTCATGAAAGTCAATCACCAAACCAGCAAAACAGAACACTGATAATTAAACAATTCTAAAGGCACAAGTAACTGGAAAGTAGTGTTGACTACAGACTCCTGTACAATCTCGTATGACAATTGCTGAGACAAGAAGACAGTTTCAATTGTAATGTTTTACAGATATATTCAAAAAAAAAGAAAAGAAGCAGTACATAAATGAAAACACCTTATAATTAGACCTGACATAAACAAATTATTCACCTCTAAGAGTCTACATGGAAATGGTTTATCCACCATACCATCAACATGTAAAATCAAAGCAGATATTTCATTCTTCCTCCAAATTAAAAACACACCCACTGTTGTGGCCTGACTGACTGTGCTAGCTAATCTGAGCATTTTAAAATACATCGTAAAAACCTATGGCAGCATCCCCACAGGACGGATATTTAGTCAGTCCCTGTACACTCCTGGTGGCAGGTTAGTTGATACTTCTAATCCCCAGGATCTTTGAAAAGATACTTATTTGAAAAAAACAGATACAGAAATAAGGCAGAATTTGCTGTGTGCATGCATACATTTATCTTCACCTTTGAAATGAACAAAAATTCTTCAGGAATGTGAAAGATTTGCTCATACTTGCCTCTTCACATGCTTCGCTAAAGTCTTTTTGCTTGCATGCAGCTTATTGCAGTAAGGACATTTGTGTTCCTTTTTATGAAAGTCAGTATCACTAGAGTGTTTCTTTCTGTGCACTGTCAGGTTGGACTTCGTTGAATAGCGCTGATGACATATATCACACTCAAACGGCTTCTCACCTGTGTGTACACGTGTATGGCTCTCATATTTGCCTGTACAACAACAACAATCTGTTAGCATAAACTGTAACAGGTATCACATACAAAACACACCTTTGGGGTTTGTTCTGTAATATCTCTCTCAAAAGTGGTCAAGATTTAAGTGCCTTCCACACACATCTAAAGATTTCTAATGGTTTACAGAGCTGAAAACTGCACATTGATCACATATATGTTTGATCCAAGGTTCCTCCAGACACTTCCATCGTAACTATTTTTAATACAAAGTAAAAATAAAAGGGCTCTGTATTACTGTTAAACTTGTGCAAGGGCTAAGAGTCCCCCTTGCTCAACACTACAGCATACTCTGTTCTCCAAGAGTTACACTACTACCCTTTCATTACACTGACTGTGAATTACCTTTCCAGAACACGCAACAGCTGTGCAACAAACTATTTTGAAGGTGCTTTCAAGTAACAGAACACTGAATGATTGATACAAACTCTTGCAAATAGGGGATTGGACTAGATGATTTCCAGACGTCCCTTCCAACCCCTAACATTCTGTGATTCTGTGAAATTACCTGTATCTGGGACCCAAGATATTACCTTAAACTACTACTGTCTCATTTCTTTCACACTGCTTGTATACCTTCTGTTTGCCAGGGTTTTTCCAAGGACAGAATTCCATCCTACTTCAAGGATCTACCTACCTCAATCCACAACAAGCTCTCTGCTTTGTACTAAGCATTTTTTTTTCCCCCTCTGGGATTTAAATGAAGAAAAGGACTGTTTTTCCTAATTCCCATGATTGAAAGGAAGTCAATACCTCACGTGACCATAATTCAACATTTGTTCCAGCTGGTATCCTGCCTAACTATATACCTAGATTTGACTGTAACATGAATGATCCTGACAGAACACATTAAGCTGGAGAAGTATTGCTTGGTGCTAACTACAGCAGAAAAATCAAGCTAGGAGTCTAAAGCAACTAGGACCTAACCATCTACACATCATGTAGAATACAAGAATTTCAAACTGTTTGATAATCGTGCTATTTTACAACAGCAATAATGTTACTTAAAATTAATTTGGCAGAAAGTACAGTACAGGTCTCAGACTTTATGCAACTTATTATTTAATATCTTGCTATATTTCCCTCCTTTTTCAAAGCTGCTTTTACACACTATGCTAACAACCAGAATACAGAGCAATGAAAGAAAATAAATTTAGTATTTGCAGATTTTTCAAACAATGTACACAGTTCACTTATTGAAACTCCTTAGCACAACAGACATAACAACTTAATATACTAAGAAAAATTAGCAGCACACTGGATCAGTGAGACAACCCACAAACTCCTATCTTCAATCTCTAGGACAGATAGCTCAGTTTATTTCCATACAAACAGCACCAAAGGAAAGGTACAATGAAAGAGATCAAGCTAACTTGCTCTTACCTATTCGATCAAATTTTTTGTCACACTTGGGACACTGCAGTAGCTTTTTGCTACTGCTCTGAATGATGACTGGAGCTAAGCCTTCAGGAATATTTCCCACTGAATCAACTGCCTCAGAACCCTCTTCAGCATCATTCTGTTCCTTTTCACTTTGTTCTTCAGACTCTGAATCTTCACCTGACATTTCCTCTTCGTGTCCCTCTTCATCACCATTACATTCACTTTCACTGTCTTCAAATTCACTTCTATCAGATGTTTCCTTGTCAAAACTGACTTTTTCCAAATTGCTGTCAGAGGCATCACCACTTTCATTGTCACTGCTACCAAATTTAGCTGGACATTTACGGTTTCTTGTAGAACGCCTAGTGGAAAAGTCAGCCTTCTCAACCATTTTTAACCCATGTTTTCGTTCCAGTGAAAGGGATCTGTGGGCTTTAGCCAAATGATTTTCCAAGGACTTCTTGTAACAGAAACTTCGACCACAAAAAGTGCACTGATGACTATTTAATAGTTTGCCTGTCAGTTCATTTAGGGTTTCTACTGGGGTAGGTGCATCAGTTACCACATCAGCCTGTACAGTAGAAACACTTTCATTATTTAGTAATTTCACTGCATCTATGATATCTAAAAATTTTGCTGCTTCCAGCACTAGGGGAATTTCATTTTTATATACAAAAAACTCAGAGGTGTAGAGAAACTCAAGCAAATGCTGAAAGACAGAATGAGTTACATGATCTAATGTGACAACATCCGTGCTTGGATTTTTGCTCAAACAGGCATGAAAATAACTACTCCCAACAGCCACTACAACCTTGTGAGCACTAAACTCTTTGCCTTCTACAATTATGAGTAAGTCACAAAATGATGGATGTTTCTGTCTATCATCATTTAAGTATTTAAGTAGATTTTTGTTATACTGCAATGAGCTTAGGAGCTTTCTTTGTTCCGATGATGATGAAAGCTCTTGGGAAGATTGAAGCTGATTTGCAGGAACTTCTGCAGACTTTGAGACAATTTCTTGTGCGCAGTCTACTACAAGAATTTGTTCTGAAGTATCCTTCTCATGGCCAAGATGAACCTTTTCATTTAGATTTGCAGCGAGTCGTCTCCTTTTCTTCATTGCAGAAGTGCAACCTCAAAATCCGGAGCTTCATAGGTGATTGGCAAAAAATTCTTGTTAACACTCCTTTCTGCTCCAGACCTTGAGAAAATACGTAACAGTAATTTCATAATCTGGAAAAGAATTATGATAAAATTTACACTTTGCACTTAAACATAAGTTCATTTTAAATTAATTCTTTCTGTATTTCACTGTTAATTTTACCTACCCTGCATACTTTAAGCTTTTACTAAGTAACTAAAATCTCACCGCTTCCCGTTCCAGACCACGGCCTATCTCTTCTTAGAGCAAGTGAACCGACACTGCCTATTATTAAACCTAAAGAGGGGGCTGGATTTGCCGTCTCCTACACGTGTAGCCTTCGAAACACTCCGGGATGGGCGTACACTTGTTATTACTACACCGAAGCGCGTTCCCTTTCCGCTTAAACCTAACGCGGCAAGCCAACCCTGCTGCTTTTCCCGCCTGGCGCGTCCCCTGGAGCCAGCTAGCAGACTCGCCTGGCGCGGCCTTCTCCCCGCGCCTTTCACGGCCGAGTGTCAAGCCCGCGGCCGGGCTCCCCGCCTCCTTCGGCCGGGCCATGGACGGTGCCTTTGTCCCCACGTCAGCAGCTCCTCCGCGGAGCCGCGGTCAGGCCCGAGGAGGGGCCCTGCAGCATCAACCTCNCGCCCCACCCTCCACCCCTGCCGAACGGGACATGAAATGACCGCGCCCGGCTCCCCAGGCCCGTCCCTACCCGCTGCTGCCCCAGCGGGACGGTCTCATGTACCCGCGCGGCGCCGGGCGCTCCCCGGGGCCCGCTCGGGCGCTAAACACCGCTGCACTCCGCACCCGCAACCGCTTCCGGATCCCGATGCTCCGCGCACCCTCACTCCCTGCGCCGACGTCAGGGGCTGACGGCCTCTCTTCGGAGCATGCGTGGGGCGGCAGCGCGGCGCCTCCTGTCGGCGCGGCGGAGCCGTGCGGGGTCTCAGCGAGGGGATGATGTGTGGCATCCTGCCGGAATCGGCAGTCCCTGAGCTGTCGGGCCGCTGCCGGCCCGCTGCCGGCGGAGTGATGCTGGGAAATCGCCGTGAGCTAGGGGAAGCCACTCACGTCTCTGAGCGCCCAGTACCTCCGTAGAGTGTCAAAGGAAGCAGGGAGGCATTTCGTTCGTTCAGCGTGGCCACTGCGGGGCAGCCGTGAGCGGCGGCGGGCCGCGGTTCAACCCAGGGTAACAGGATGCCTGAGAGCTTAAGCAGAAGTCCATTACAAACCGATCAGAATTTCCAAGCTGGTAGTAGTTTCCCTCAGTAGTAGTATTTTGTGTTTGTCTTTGCTTGAGTACTTCGAAGCAGTCATGCAGGTGCTTGTGAAATGGTTACTGTTCGCCCTTCCCAGAGGGCCAAGACAGGTAGAGGCAGCAGGGCATCTCGGAGAGAGAGGGAAAGAAAGAGGGAGAGAAGGAGGGAGAGAGAGGGAGGGAGGGAGGGAGGGAGGAAGGAAGAGAGGGGGTCCACGAGGGGAGCAGGTCATTGACTCACCAGGAGACATTCAGCCTTCCAGTCATTTTTAGCTTTACAAAGACAACTAAATGCTAGTGACAATGTGACACCCAAAATGGGTTGGTTTTTCCGGAGAGCTTTAAAGAGGAGCTATAATGTTAATACAGGATTAAATTTATTTTCTGCAGTGTTTGTTCTGTTTTTACAAGTACTAGTTGTACATTGATACTTGGCATAATAAACACTGTGACTTTCAGGTGTTCCATTTTTCAATAAAAGTACTGAAAATTCTCAAAGCATTTGTTACTTTCTGATTTTTGATATACTGTCTGCACTCACAGTCAAATTATTTAGCTTCATTTTTTCACTGTAATAGGACATTAAAATCAAATATTAGTCCTTTCAGTTATTACTTGTGAAGTGAAACAATAGCATCAATAAGTAATAGAGCAGTCAACATTACTGTGTTTTTCTTGCACTGAAGGTAAAAATCAACTTACCTTCAGGGCATCTGCTCTTCTAGAATGTTGCTTGTGCTTGCCCGTATTTCATTTCTACAGTCATAGTTAAGCTGTACATAAACTGTAAAAGTAAGTTTCTTTATTTGATTTTTGCATGAAAAAAAGTTTTGGGAGCAAGGCACTATGTTTGAAGGTGAGCCACACATATCACTCTAATCTGAGCAGCAAGAACATAGAAACATCATTTAGCAGGTAACTGGCTTCTTGGATCTTACTGTTTCCATGGCAGATATCATCAGTTTGGAAGTATAAAACTACATGCTTCATGGGTTTTCGAGAGTGAAGTATAGAAGGAAAGTGAAACCTTGATTATATTGTCAGCAAGCATAACCAGGCTAGGAAACTGTTCTGTGGAACAGACCTGAGACTGCCTTAGTTGTCACTTCTTATAGTGGGATTGAGGGGTTCGTCAGCCTGTGACTACTACAGTGCCAGGGACCGGAATTGCCATACCTCTTCCTTGACATTAATGCAGATATTCAACATAAATGAGGGTTTATATTTCTGCATAAACTTGGAAGATGCTTCAAATGCAGGAAGTTCAATTGCTACTGGAAGACATTTATTCCCTTTTAAAAATGAACATTGTGCCTGTCCTTTGATGTCAGTAAGTGAAGAATTATGGCCAAACAAAAATATTTGGGGCATCATTACTTCCATCAGCAGAATTCAGAGCTGGTACCCAGCCTTCCCACAAAGAGAGTTCCACTTCTGCATTACAGCATGGACTTTGGCCCAGTCATAATTTTCTTCCCATTGCACTTTAAGAAGTAAATTCAATGTCTTTCACTGTGTCATTTGCATCTTCTGCATTGCTGAGATTGTTGTGTTTGTTTTCTGTTTAAATAACTACCTGATTTTTAATTTATTTGTTGCTGGTATTATTTACTTTGTTGAGTAACTATATGGTTTCTTGACAGTCTAGAAAGCTTCTACATCTATTCTGATTGCCAAAGTTTACACATTCAGCAGGCATTTTGACTTAGCACAAACCGAGGTAACACTTCTTCTCTTTTGCTATTCTATGTTACATGAAGGATTTAGTCCAAAGAAAAATCAGACAATGCTAAGTGATCCATTACTATGGCTGGCATTGCTAAAATAATTACTCTCTGGAAACAAAATGTCCTTGAACTCTCAGGTCATTATGGTTCTTTCAGCATTAATTATTTTATCATTAAAGGGGTACAGGCAAAATTTAACTATATTAATGCTTTTTGTTCTAATGCTTATACTAAATTTTCTTGCCTGTTAATAGAATATCTCACATAGGTGAAAAAGCTGCCTTTTACATTAGAGACCTCACCAATCAAAGAATAAGCACTTGCTCACCTATGTGAGACTGTACATAATTAGCAAATGCAGCTGTTTAGATTTGTCAAAGAAAATAGTATGTTTATCAAATAAATATTCTTGATTTGTTGGAAATTAAGAAGTAGCTTTGTGCAAGACGGTTTGGTGTTGGATGAGGTGTTTGCTTCTTTAAATACTTGTTTTCCAACTCAAAATCTTCACTTCTGAGACACAGTGAAACTAGAAATGACAGATATTTGAATCAAATACAATTTAAACAGTAATCAGATGGGGAATCAACTCTGATATTAAGCATTTATCTGCCAACAAAACAGAAATAAAATTACATTGAAATAGCATGCAAGTTTTAAGACCTGGCTGAGTAATTTCAATTTATTCCCAATATATTCTCTAACAGCTGTTCACTGTAAGTACCCAGCTATAACTGTAGTAGCATACACATCCCCTTCTAACCAGCCACCTTCACTTTAGCCATGATATTTATCTAAGGTAAATGTTTATCTCTCTAGGAATTTTAGAGCTAATTTGCCATGGGTTCACGATATATAACATAGTTGAAACATGCCCCATGCTGTCATTCATCCTTTTTGCATTCTAGATATGTCAGTGATGGGTGGGACCTAAGGAGGAACCCACAAAGCCTACATTTCCTTTAGTCTGATTTTTCTGTATTTTTGTGCCAGTCACCACATGAACACAAATGTTTTCAATTAGGTTGTGAAGTAAAAGGGTTGTAAGATTGTCTAGAGACTCCAGCAAGTTTTCTAGCCAGGAGTGCTGAATAAAGTCCATTGCTGGAACCATTGCCAAGAAATTCTTTCAAATAGGCCATGAAAAGACCACCCTGGTCTCTCAATTCTGGTCTCTCACAGCCACTAATCAGCTGGAGGCTTTTTGTACTATTATGGATGTTTGACATGTGAATCCTGTTGATCAGGCTTCTTCTCCTGTAAAATGTGTAGAGAAGGAGGTCAGATCCCTCTTGCTGTATCAGCCTGCCTAACTCCATCTGAGAAGCTTAATGTAAGGAAGGGCTGGCACTGTACCCTCTACTTCGGCTCTGTTCTCAAGTGTTCAACACAGGTATGGATTGAATAACAATGATCTCGGCTGCTGCAGTCTTTTTGTGGGGGGTTATTGCAGCGTGGGAGTTGCAGAGGGCTGTACAGCTGCAGCCTGCACCTAGCAGATTTCCTCATGGAATGCAAAAATTAGCAGGGGCCAGGAACAAGACACTCAACTGCTGTCAGAGTAATGTAAAAGTTTTAAGTCTATTAAGTCTGAACTCAGTACTAGGCCTGCTGTAATGGTAGGTGCACTGCATTCTCTTTGCACTTTGAAAAATATAGCAGCTGGAGGAATCTTTGGGTACAGAGAACTTGCCTGGGTACATCGCTGCCAGTGCTGTGCTACCATCCGTGCTTGCTCCACGCAATCCAATAGTGCTCAGCAGCCTAGGGGAAAGGAGGAAGAGTCAGAGGAAAGCTGGATGAGAGTAACACTGGAGGAAATACCTGGTCTGCCCCTCTACTGGTGTAAATCTCAAGAAGTGTTACAAAATGACTGTAAATGAAAGCTGTAGCCCCTGTCTGAACCTGTGTAAAGGAGAACCAAGGACTTACATAATTTATTCAGTTGTTTTGGACCATACTTTCAACAGAATAAATTAAACCTTTTACAATAATAGACCACTAGCATCAGTAAGGCATTTTCCTATAAGCAAGGCAAGAACTGGGGTGAAATGTAGTATCTTTTATTAGTTCAGATGGTGTATGTGACCATCTGAACTAAAAACATACTTGCTTTGAGCACATGACCTCAAGAAGACTTCACGTGTCCAAAATCTTTACTTTTCCAGCTGTACTAGCAGGATTAGTAAAAACTTTGCCTGTCCCAATAAACCTTGCCTTGTTTGTAGCCTTAGACCATCATGACAGCAACAATATTATCAAATTTCCAGTAAAACAAGCAAAACCAGACTTTCCTGTACAGAAATAATCTTGTTTCATGTTAAAATGCATTATGAAAATATGTGGAGTAAACAGCTTGAAAGAGTTTCTCTGTCTTACATTGCCGTATTTCCATTGCACTGCATGGCTACAGACCTGTAAAAGGTGCTGGAGCACCCTATCTGCTGAGGCTCTATTATGAGACAACAGGAATTTCAATAATGAAGGGTAGCAGAGAGCTGATGTCACCGTCACTTTTTCAGTCAACCAGAAACCAATTATCCCTGGCTGACAGGCCCAATTAAATCATTGGGTAAAGGGAATTACCAGCTCTCCTCCTCTAGAGTTGGGTAATAGGGGCTTTGTTACAGTCTGAAGTGCTCCTGTTTGTTAGGCCACAGGATATGACTAAGAGCCCTTCTGGTCTCTCTCTCCGTCCTTTCCATAGTCATTCACCTTTTTCTTACCTCTAAGAAAACTATTTGCATTTTACATAAAATAGTGCTAATATTTTAATATATATTCTGTGTCATAGTAGGAACCTGAAGATCGTCCTATCTCTTCAAGTTTATAGAGAATGTGGTGATGTGTTTTGCCATGAAAGGCCTCAGGTGAAGGCTTTGTACTGATTTTTACTTAAAATCCCAGGTCTTTTATCTAGTACTCTTACAAGGATATAGAAAGTTTTCAACTAATAGTGTTTTGAAACTTGAGAGCATGACTGACATAGTGTTAGACTGATGCACTGAGGGTTGCCTAGTTTACTGTATTGTTTGTTTGGAGCTGAAGAAACGAGGCACTGAGCATGCCAAGGTCCATTCTTTTTCAGGTTAACACTTAGTCGTGGCCCTCCAAGGTCTTAAGGAGTGCATTGCTTGTGGTGATGCAAGTAAGATGTACTGAACTAGCTAGCTTATTCAAATTATCAAGTTTAAAAGCTTCATTAATACTATAAGCAGTTCAGCTATGTTAATACAAAGTTCCACATGAGCTAAATGCCCTGCATCTGTTATCATCTGTTATCTGTTAGCAGCCTAGCTTGTTTAGAGTCTGGCACAATGCAACCAGATTATATATGCCCTGACATAAAAACCTTCTGGAACTACTTATGAAACAGAACTGTGTTGCCAGAGAGAGCCATCTCCTATGTCTTTCCACAAGGCAGCTTTGTCATACACCTGTCCATCTCATTGATCTGCAATTCATTTGCCAAGACAGAAAAGACCTCTGCTATACTTACAGCATCTCTGTGCACGCCACCAGAGCCTGCTTGAGCTGGATGTGCAGACACTTTTGCATTTGACCCAGACAGTCACTCACTTGCAGAACACTTACGTTGCGCACTAGAAAGCAGAATTTGGTACACAGGTTAAGATACAGCTATAAGTGCATGCTGAAAAATGTGTGTACAATGTGCTCAGTAATTTTTATTTAAGATAAAAACCTCATTCACTGTTGAAGTTATTTTCAGAAATAAAGTTCAATGAATAGAAGTTTCCGAATGGGGCAAAAAATTAGAAGGCCAAATGGTGTTCTGTTGGAAGGTTACTGCATGAAGCTGCCAAATTACCAGAAGTGTTCAAACCTTTGTGTCCTCAAATAATATGTTATCTAATTATAAGGACAGCCAGAAGCAGTCAGATAGGCCTACCAGCTCAGTATTTATCAAGGCTCTCCAGAGCTCTTCTCCTTCCCTTTGTAATGAACGTTCACATGGTTACAGTTGTCAGGCAATCAAAATTCAACTCTCTGTTAGGGAGGCGGAGCGCTTCAAGGCATAGGAGGAGACAAAAATGCTATTCTGTACTCTCCCTAATCACTACCCACATTAATTTGTAGATGCTAATTATTTTTAATCATAAAGATATGTATAATCTACAATAATTTTTTTCTCAAAGGCACACCATTGTAAAAATTAAGGGATGTTTTAGGGTTATATGAACATTTTTATCCATCATTGTTCATTTGCCTGAGCCCAATTTGCATATTCTATAATGCGTTGCCAGTTTACTTATAGTCAGGATGAAAGGCTCTGGTTACAAAGCTTACCTCTTGTATAACTCTGCTCTGTATTAGAAAGAAATACTACATAATGAAAGCATTATATCTCTTTCTGAAGCTTCATTGTAGTGTAAGTGAGAATTTCAGGACCTGATCTGATTTCTTAGTTATATTTGAGTAGTTATTTCAACATTTTCCCAAGAAAATATAATTAGATTCTGATATCAAGAGGCAGATTAGAAGTAAATGAATTATGCTTTGAGGCCCCTGTTAAAAACCTCGAGCAAGATGAACTTAATTCCAGTCACAAAAGCAGTGTTTAGAATATGCACTGTGCAAACACACAGCACGGGAGAAAAATGTTGAACTAAAAAAGACCAGACATACAGTATTAATTCTGCCTTGTTAATGATCTAATATGCATAAACAGCCAGTAAACAAACTTGTACAAGAAATTTCTGCAGGAAAGTTATTTTTAAAAATCATACTAACCAAAATAAAAACCATAACAATTGTGACAGCTGAGTTAGTAAAATGTCTATATCAGTGCAATGGAAGGATAAGGTCTTCCTGTAGTCATTCCAAAGTAAGCAAAACACTATGAAATAATCCTGTAACAATCACCTTGTAACAATGACTTTTCTGAATTAAAAAAATATGAACAAAATCCACTTGCTGCCTAGGGTGTCACTGGGGTGAAACTTATTCCTGTGACTCTCAGTACAACATTACGATCAGTCATACATCTCATTCTTGGTGTGGTTAGTTGCTATACCAAGATTAACGTTATTTCATTTTAGAAAGAAGCATGCTTTCCCAGTAAAAATAGCTGAAGAGGAGAAGCAGTTCTTAAATTAGTTGTACTTTATTAGCCAAAATCGATAGAGCATTGTAACACTTCTAAACAAAAAGGCTAGTGGTTTTTCTGTTAGAGGAGTTACACTTGCTCGTATACTTTTCTAGAGCTGATTTTGAGCCACAAATCCATCTGCTAACAGCAGAACAGCATTGCTGCTCACAGGCACAGTGCCATGGGTGACTGAGAACTGCTAGGTTCAGTGGTGAGAGGGCCGACTTTTTGGGTGCCTTTAAGTGCTAAAAATGCATTACAACTTTTCCTCTTATGAATTGTTTTAAAATTCTGCTCGCACTAGGACATTTTGTTTGAATCGAGACAGGGAGAAGAAGCTTCAAAGTAAGTCTGGGAGTGAGAAAGTTTTCCTCTCCTCTGAAAATATTTTCCTTTTGCCAAACTAAACCACAGATTGAAATCTTTAATATTTGTTTATAACTTTGAAAATATTTGATACAAGAAGTGGCTTGGATTAGTTGAAAGGTTTAATTGGAGGAATCTTAAACTTTTTAAAACACTTTAAAATTATTTTGCTTGTCAAAAGGGAAAAAAATAGCAAGAAGGTTATACCTTTGAAAATTGTCTTTTTTTCCCAGCAACTTTAACATAAAAGACAGTTTAAAAATACAATAATGAACCACAAAGGAAAAAAAAAGCAGCAAAAGCACCAACCACAAAAATCCACCCTCTTCCTTCTAAAAGGCTCTAAAAATTCCTGACCACCTCCACTTCAAAGACTGGGTGGTAAAAAGACCACCGTCTAACTTCATATTCCTTCTCAGCTTTTGTAAAACAGCTGTCATCTACTGAACTAGTTATTTCCATAGCTTCTAATACAATAAGCAGCAAATAAAGTAAGTTCTGCATGCCTAGTCTTCAGAAAATTAGTGGGGGCTGCTGTGAAAACTTCTTGTTTGCTGTTGTGAACACCTCTTTTCCCATAGGTGCTTCTGTATGGGACAAACCAGCTTGCATACCTGTACTGAAGAAGCAGTTTCTGATAGCAAAATGGTATTTCTCTGATACTGGTAACTACCTTAGAAATACTAGATCAGAAATTCTTGTACCTTAGAAACTCAGGGTCTCAGATTTAGAAGTCTGAGTCCCACAAAACTATGTTTGGTGAACACCGGTGCTGAAGTCTAAGTCTAGGTGCTAAAACAAGACCTCTTTGCAGGTGCCCATGCACAACAATCATATGCAGCCAGGTTTTCACTGTATTGGAGGAAGTTACTATAAAAATGTTATATTTTACTAAAAAATAAAAGTCAAATGTCTTGATACCCAGGAAAATGGAAAGTGCTATGTGAAATGCAGCCTATGCAAAGATCTCAGCACACCTACAAAGAACATTTAAGATGCAGTTCAGTAACTGAATTCAGCAACAAACCACCTGGTGACTTAAGGGGCCCTCTGGATACTAACAGAATATAAATAAATTAGAATAGTAACGTTCACATTTTCCCCCTCTAACATCCAACATGATGCTTACAGTTCAAGCTGTGCCATCTCCATCTAGGGGAAGTTTTCCTTTCACTGGTAATGGGAATGTGGTGATATCATGTATGTCATCTTCACGGAGGTCAGTATCACCACCAGTGATTAAAACAGGTGTAAAATATTTTGAATCAATGCAAATTTAGAAGCCATAATATTTCATTACCTTTTGAACAATATAATTCAAACTGACAAACTTTCAGGATTTAGTTTGGTACGAAACCGCAGCCTTTGAGAAATGGATTGGCATTAAGATGAATGCTGTCTTAACCAATCCTTAGTAGGAACTTGATATCCCTTTGGGCCACTTGCTGGTACCTATTGTTCCCATAATAGTATCTAATACTTAAACATAGAGGCCAAGATTTCCCAGAGGAGTTTAAGACTTGCCAGGACCCTCTGAGATGCTTCAGACATGCCCACAGGGAAATTTTTCTTTGCACTTTCTAGAAGTCACATCTTTCAACTGGAAGCCTACAAATCAAAGAGCTCCAAATTATCAGATGCTTTTCAGAACCTCGCCATAAACAGTGAATACAATGGCTGAATAAAGAAACGGAAAAAAGGTTATAGGGGATATTCGATTAGGAAAAATTAGGAAGCTTCTCTGTTTACCTATTGCAAATACTACTTTTGATGAGTACTGTGTTTTGCAAATTACAGTACCTCAAAATGGTTCATCACTGAAAACAAATGCTGAAAACAGCACAGTGAGGCAAAAGTGGGGAAACAACTGGTTTCCTGGCACCCTGCCCTGTGCTCAGCCTGTGAAACCAAGTTGGTTTTGTGAAGACAACAGCTTAGACTTCCCAGCCTCTCCATGTGAGAGTAATTATTATCTTGTGCTGTCCTTAGGACAATTACAGTATTCACAAAAAGTAAAATGTTTACATATATAGTGTGTGCTAAAATCAAAAATCTGGGTTACTCATCCTGCCTTCCTGATTCTTGTTCTTTCTCCTTCTGGACACTGGTGCCTGTTGGAGCTGTTGGATCTGAATTCCTTCTGAAACCACTTAGTATTGATCAGATGAAACAATGCTACATACTAATTTAAACCTGTTTCAAATACTTTTGAAATTGTTGCTTGCCTATACAACTATCTCCTCTGTAATAGATGAATTTTTCAATTGAATTTTAATACTTACAATTGTAGGACTTTCTCATTTGTGGTCTGAATTATCTCACTCTGAAGGAAAGAAAAAAAGAGAACTGGAAGAGGATTTTCAAGTCTGTTAAAATGCCTACTTTGCTGAAGTGAAAAGCATGGAGAGAAAAAATAAATTTACAACCCGTTTAGCACTTAATATATCAATGTTTTTGTAAAAACACTATTTGCCTCATTTTGTCAAACGGTCCTGTAACCTTGACATTCACAGGAGGATTATTAGTACAGACAGAAACTTCCTGATTAGATGGTTCATTAGCATCAAGGTACAGAATACTAATTGCAAATTTTCATCTGTATTGACAAGGCCTGACCTAGCATTTATCTGGCAGTGGGATTGTTTCCCTGGTGATATCAACCACACATGATACAATAAAAATTCATCAAAAATGAGGGTAAGTGAATCACACACTACTGAGTTCTGCAGGTCCAAGGGGAATCTTGTCATACCTTACAGAGTCACTTTGTTTTGCCTGCCTAAGTGTAAAACACTCAGGAGAGACTTTATATGAAAACCTAGGCAGCTTAAACTCCTTGCCAGAAATGCAGTAATTAGAACACCATGCAGCTTAATTAGTATCTTACCATGGGCAAGTACAAGGTGCAGCAAACACTGCCTGAAATTCATGTAGTTGAAAATACAGTTGGAAATGGCAGCTAGGTTATGGCTCCACCTATTTCTGTCATGTCCAGAATTAGATGAATCAACTTGACACTTCTGTAATCTTTGATTAGTTTATGTGTATGTTAGCAGGTAGAAATCCTTCATTACTTAGTAGGAAAATGGCTACATAGAGAAGCAAAAAAAGTAGTAATAATTTAAAAAATGTGTTACATTTAAGGAAAACTGGAAAAGAAGTACTAATTACTTAAGAAAAGTCACCTATAAATGTATTTGACCTAGAAGGCACAGGATCTTGTCAATAAAAATTGCACTTTAAATTGGAGTAACATTTAACAATCAGAAAATATGCCTAGCAGTGAGAGGCAGAAGATACACAATTAATCAGTGCTACTGTCATCTGAAAGTTGAAAACAGTGCTTATATCAGGCAACAAAAGATGTTAGATAATAAAGTTTGTTGGCCAGTCTTGCAGTAAAGTATTTTAGAAGACATGACACTGACTAACATAGTCTTATACCACACTGCACTGTAATTATTACAAAGAAGCAATCAGAACAGAAAAGAGCAGCACTTAAGCGAAAGAAAATGGCAATGCAAACCCTTTTTGCTTGAGAAAATGGAATAGCCTGTGACTTATATGACTGCAGAATCTCATCAAAGCTAAGCTGTACTGAAAAAGTTTGGAACTAACATTCAGATGTTATGTTTCAATGTGTACAAATGACGTTCATGAAGTACCAGTACTGTAGAAATTTGAGCCCTTTCCTGTAGGCAACTTCAAGGAATTGGAGCAGTGATAAGTTAATTTAGTTTCCTCCTCATTAAAGTCTGGGATATGAATAGCTCGGGAAGAAGAATAAGGATTTGAAAAAGGCATTGAGAAATGCAGAGTTATTTTCAAACAGGACAAAGCCCCATCTCTTCTGGCTGTGCTGAAAGCAATCACATTTTAATAACTTTCAGAAGACCTAGGATTTATTCATACATTTGCTATCTGGCTTGTAAAAACCACAGAGTTATTTGGCAGATTATGTAATTCAGATGTCAATATGTGTTTACACACTATAGGCATGTACTTTGATTGGTGGCAAACCTTCATGTCTGAGGACTGATAAGTTTGCTTAGAGCACAGATTTTACATATACTTGTGAAACTTTCAGGAAAACACCCAGATTTAATAGAGGTGAATGCTTCCTTGCAGTAACTACCATATATTCCTTAGAATTGAAAACCTAATATTTTCTTATAAAAATTTTTGGCTTTTTTATTCCTGAATATTCAAAGATTATTTTTTATTTATTTTTTTATATTGACTTGTATATTGAGTCTGAAGATCTTCAGGCTAAAAATATTCTAATGATTTTTGGAAGTATGCCTTTTACCTTAAACATCTAGATTACTGTTTCCCTAGTAAAGTTGAAGAGAAACTGATTTAATCAGCAGTTATAATCAGAATAAGATACATATAAAATTCCTGTTAATGGAGACTATTTCCACAAAACCAATTTTTTGAAATGTTCAAATTTATAATGGAAAACGTTATTCTTCTAAGCTATATAGTTACAAACTTAAATAGCAATGCACTTAAAGCAGGCAACAGGACTGAGCTCAGCTGCATAATTTAGCCCAACAGAAGAATTCCCAGACGGCAGACTAGCATCTTCATGTTCATGTTGTAATGCTTATCTGTTTTACTAGATAACTTCAAACAGAAACTAAATAGACAGATGGCAAGGAGAGGAAAACATCCAAACAATGATAAATGTACATATAAAACAAAGGGGACTACTCAAAGAGAAAAAGCTGAAAAATACAATTAGCCATTTAATTATATTTAGCTTTATAGTTATCTAAGTACTTTCTAGTAGGAACCCAGATCATCATAATCATAGCTCATAATATTTGACGAGAAAGTCCAGCTTGGTTTGCCATCAGAGAGACCAGAGCTCTTTGAAAGCCCCTGAAGACCAGTGGGTGAAGTGGGAGGTTCAGAGGAGCTAGAAGCCCAGCCTGCATGAGTGTGGAGACCTCCTGAGAAGCAGAAGTGATAGAGCTGCTCGTGCTAGGAGAAGTGAAAGGTCTGAAAACATGTTCCACAAGTTTAGCAGTGGATGAGTGCAGTTACACCTGAGTGGGTTGGGAAAGAAAGAAGCGCCTTGCAGCAGGAGATATTTTAACATTGTTCAGTTCACTGAGCTGAAAGAGTGGATGTGGAAGTAACCTCCCCATTATAAACAATTTCCTTAAATTTACGTTGGCATCAACGATCTGCTCTCTACTCACCTGGGGCCTTGAGGATACGCTTGACTTAGCCTGTGTTTAATTCATTTAAGTTCAGTTAACATGTTAAGTTAAATGTATTATCAAAGGCTTCCTGAACTGGGGATTAAGATTCCACCAAACTGGGGAGGACAAAAGACAATACCAAATTTATTGACCATTATCTGTTTTACAGCAGCATAACACAGCAATGACCAAGAAGATTTTTCAGTGCTGTTCCTGGCCTTGGGAGTACCTTGTCTCTGCACTGTGGCAAGGAGAACAAGCGTGAAGCAGTGAGGTACAAGGGCCAGAAAGGATGGTAGAAGTGAAGACAGTGGAAAGAGAAGATTCACTGCCAAACATGCAGCTCATATTTCTTGGCCTCAGAGCCTGAATGGTGCTGTAGCAATGTTTGTTATGGTATAGTTTACCCACAAGAAACATACAAACCTATTGCCTATGTTTGTAAGGTACCAGAGGGCCAAAGTTTGTACTGGGATCTTAGTATCTGAACATGGCTGCTGGGGCTGTTGCTGTCTTCTTTCTCTTTCCCTTCTGCTATCCCAAGCCAAGGCTTTAATATCTGTGAATGAAGTTGTAATCAACGGATGAGGCATCAGACTCTGAGACAACTTTGAGCAAAAACAGAGCATTGTCTGTGTTATGCAGAAGTGAAGAGACACAGTGCTCCACTGCCATGACATCTGGGCAAGGCTCCTTTGAGTGCAGGCAGACTTGTTGCAACTGCACCAGACACAGCTGTCTAAGGCCAGCTCTGGCTAAAAAGAAACAGAGTTCAGCCCATGACCCTACTCCTTCTCTTCTAGATCTTACTGTGACATCTCCTGAATCTGTGACTGGTTCCTCTATGAGCAGTTCAAAATTACTATACAACTTAATGAAGCTGAGACAACCTGTGCTAGCTCCCAATTATTATGCTTTTTAGTGATGAGAAAAGTATTTAAATCCAGTGTAAACAATAACAAAACCAAAAGAAGGTTGTAGAAGAGAAGAGACTAATATCTAACCACAAAAAATCCTGAGAATGGGGATACTTCATCTTTTTATTTCATGTGCTAATGAGACAAGTGCAGAAAGCAGAAAGTGTTTGTTAGCTGACTTTAAGCAAGACAGCATGAAGTGTTTATACTATGAATCAGGGGCATGATGTAATGGATGTTTCGTAGAAGATAATGAGTGATGTATTTTGAAAGATTAAAAGAGCGCTGTGCCTTCTCTGCTGCGTGGTGTCAGCCAGGCAGAGCACACCATTCACAACAGTTCTGCAGCAGCAAGCCAGGGAAAGGCTCCAGTCCAGTTTGCAGACAAATCTGCACCAGATTTGAAAAATCACTCAGACCTGCCAGAGTAAAACCTTAACAAGCACAACTGCCTTTTGAATTGAAGTCTGTAGGTTTACAGTGAACAGGCTGATGAGGGGCACAGGCAAAGATGTCTTGTAGGGAACTGAGTGCCTTGGGTATTATCTTAGTTTCAGAGATGAGTAGAAAGCAGTGAAGATCAGCACCAGCCCTTTCGACAACAGACAACTAACTCTGGCAGAGAATGTCTTATCAAGATGAATATGGCTCATTCAAGAATTAACTCTCTACTCATCTTCTACCTCAGCTTTTTGCTCCTCATCCATTTAAAAAGTAAGATTTGCACTTTTTCTTATTGTTCTGACATGTCCTCTGGGTAGATGGCTAGACATGCACTTCTATCAGGAAGCTTGTGTTGTCAGAAGGCTTTAAAATTTTGATGGAGATGACAAAAAGATTTGGTCCATGAAGCTAAGTTGTATGAACTCATTGCATGATAGCTTTCCTAATCTTTGTGCTTAAACTTTTTTCTTTTTTTTGATGAGGAATGAAAGCATTTCTAGTGCTTTGCTTCACATATTGAAAGTAGAGAAATAAAATGTAAAGTTAAAACTATAACTGTACTTAAAAGTCTGCATTCTGATACCATTCACCCAGTAAATTTAAACCTGATTTAAATCTGATTAAACTCTAGACTAATCTATCTTCTGCTAAAGATGTTCATGTTATGTATTTCAGTAGCACTCATTGCTTTATTAAATATTCTTTTTTAATTACAACCTCTAGAGATATCAGTTATTAAACAGCTGCGATATACTTGGTGTTCTAAATATCTCCATTAGGAGGGAGTATAAAAGTCTTACTATTTTTATAGGTAAAATGTGCTCTGCAAACTTCCACATAAACAGAAGTATGCAAAATATTGGAAGTCACAAAGGGTTTCCTTGATAATTGTGTCAGATGGTTGAGAGTAAATACAAGCCAAGGAGTCTAAATGGCCTCAGCTGGTGAGGCTAATTTATGTGTGTGAAAAGCAGTAGTCCTTGAACATGTTTAAAATGAAGACAGGCAGGATGTGTGTCTGTCTGAGAAGGCTGTTTGATTTGTGTCTCTTGAATGTGAATCACAGTAAGACAAAGCTTTGAGCAGCTGCCATTAAACAAGAAGACTTGGCATTAGTGTACGGTGTTGTGTAATCTGGGTCACCTTCTGTTGCTGCATCACTCAAATTGTTACTTGGACACTTTGCAGCCCAACATAAATTAAAGACTGAAAAGCAAACAGATGCAGTTGGATCTACTCGCACTGGGGGGAAAAAAATGTAATAGAAACATTGTTTTATCTTAGCAGTTTTTTTCCTTGGGGATGTACTGATGTGAATCAGGGAAGCCAAAGTGTTGCTTCTAAATTAACTCACAGCAGCATATATACTTAAAAAAAAGAGATGGGATATTCCACTTTCAAAACCAATTTTTAAAGTCTGTATACTGTAGGATGAACAATTAGAAAGACTCAGACAGAGTTTGCTATCTAATCAAAAGAAAGTAACAGGGATGGTGTTAGTAAAGAAAATTTCATTTGTTCATGAGGCAGGCAAATTCTAAGAAAACAGAAAAGCTTTGGGAAAGGGAATAAAAAATTAAGTGCTTATAAAATAAAAAAGATTCCATTAAAAATATCAAGCACAAAGAAAGAATTGCTAGGATGTAAACAAGAAAGAAGCTCCTCAAGAGTCAGTTAAAAGAAGAAGATATACAGAAGTTTTCACTTTGACCTTAGGAGAGTACTGCTCAATGCAGGATGCCAAAGGAGGGAAAAGTAGTTTTATGTTATTTTGTGCCTTTTCTTAGCACAGGTGGCTGGGATGACATTTCAGATGTGGCATGAGTTTTATCTTGGTTATGGCCATATGGCCAGTCTCACACAAGAGGCTTTCCAGTCTTAGAGGTCTCTCCATCTCAGGCTGATTTGTGGCTGTTGTAAACTGATGTGATACAAATTGATATACCAGGATGGAGCAGTAACAGTAGGAGCCAGAATCATGGTCAGGACCATATATGTATCTACCAATGCAGTGTTTTTAATGATCTTGGTAGATATTTTCTCTTGAGAAATTTAGTACATCATTTGAAACCACTAACAATTTCTGTCAATAAAAACTTAACTCTGAACAAATAAAATAGAAATGGAAGCAGAAGAACTGGCTGCAATTACATCCTTACTTAAAATTAAAGCTGAGATAGAACAAGATAGAAAAGCTGAGGATACACCAGAATAGAGCTGACTGCTGATATTTATAAAAGTTATATCAGACATTATGATTTTAAAATCAATTTACAGGACTTGTCTTCCTCCAAAGGATCCTAACCTGAGGTCCTGCTTAAAGTCTTTCTTATAATTATTTATTCTAAAAAACTTGGGAAATAAATTGTATTTAGAAGCCAAGGCTTCCTAAAAACACATCAGCATGTAACTTTTTTTTTTCACCCATTTCCTGAGGTGAATAGAGGTATGCATACATTGAGAAGTGTCCCATACAGACAGAAGGTGTTTTAGTAACAGTTGTGATTCTGTGAAAACGTTGTTTAGGAATGTTGTTACATGAAAACAAAATATTCTAATATAGCATAAAATGAATATGTTGAACTAAACAGAAATATGAAGTTGCTCAACATTATTAAAACAATTCTGTGTCCTCTTATTTGTAAAATAGCTCATGTGTGCTTCAGAATATATTACAAGATACTATTCTTTAATTTCTGTACAACAGTAAGTGTTGAACAGATGGTAAACTTATAAAGTCTTCTGGCTACACATAAATATTCTACAAAGCTGAAGACTAAGGTATTAAAGAATGTAGCCCTGCTGCTTGTGTTTCCTGCTGAATCCCTAGGTAAAAATTGTATTTTACCTTTACTGTCACAGGTAATGATACTTAACATCAAATTGTACAGTGTTATGTATTTCAGCCTGTAAACAACAGCCTTCCTACAAACAATTTCTAATATTTTTATTATTATTTCAATTCCTTAAAATGCTTTCGAAAAAAGTTTCATAGTTAATTTAGTCTACTGGAGCCCCAACTGATATGTGATGCTGTCAGGTGCAGCACCTATACAAACACAAATATGAGTGCTCAGAAATATATGCCCCTGATAAGAAAAGGACAGGTATAGCTTCATCCTGCAAAGTTACATTTCCAAAAAGATTGGTCCTCTCTTGGCACAGAAAAAAAGAGCCTGTTGGAGGGCCCTTAATGTCTCCTTGTTTGTACACTGGCCTGCCTTGGGGCAAGGTTATGCATCAGGTTGCTCTGACGTTTGTTGCTGTCATATCCCTGAGGTGAAGGGGTGATGCTGGTGAAGGTGGGAAACTGCACACCCACCTAGAGCCAGGATTTCTCTGCTGGTAGGCAATGTTTATCCTAATTCGTATTTTGTCTTCTTGGATTTTATTTGATTCCAGGGATCAACACCACAATTATGCTACAACACAGCAAGCCTGTGGAAAAGTGTGGGCAAACTGTTAGAATCTAGCCCCACATTCATGTGTTACATGTCTCCTGGGGCCCTACAAAACACAGACTTCACAGGCTGTTTCCTGCTCACACTGTCTTACCGATGGAACTATTAATCAATTAAAAGAAAACTATACCTTCTTTTCTTAATTATCCTGTGCCCCTTCCTCTGTTGGAAATTAAATCAGAAAAAATACACTAATATTACTAAATATATAATATAAATAATACTAAAATATACATTCCCTTCATGTGAAGACAGTGGTACTGATCTACAAATTCATTTATGCCTTGTGCCCATGTGTTGTATGCAAGCCCTCCATACAAGATGGTTTTAAACTGTTTTGGGAAAATAGTTTGTTGCCACAAACTATACCAAACAAACTACTTACAAAAAATTAATCCAATGGACATCCAGAAATGGTTAGCTCTGTGGGTCAAGTGATCATGAATCATTATGTACAAGGTCTTTACAGGAAGCATGTCCCAAATCCAGAACAACATTGAAAACAAATGGCTCACATACTGTCTAAAAGGAATTGAGAGCATAAAACTCTGGGCACAGAACTGCTTAAGAAACAGAGAAGAGAAATTATGATAAATACAGATCTATTTAAGCATTGATTTTGGAAGTGAATTTTTTTAGGGTCAAATGCAAGTCCAGAAACTTGATAATGGATTATCACTAATGCAAAATTATCTCCTTTTTCTTTTGGTAAAAATTCAATAGAAAATTTTTTTTCTTTCAAAACTATTTGCCTCTATTTTAATGGCTTCATGATCTTTCAGTAGAGCTGAAAAAAATTTACTATTTACTCCATATTAGTTCCCCCAAATGTTCATAAATTAAGAATGGGGTTGCTTTTAATGTGAGCAAAATATCTGGGCCCTACTTACACTCCTTTTCCACTCCTCTGAGATGTCAGCACTATGGATTTTTTCCCAGTGGACAAGATCTTTTAATTTCCTTCAGCTATTCCAATTACTCACACAACTTCTAATTACTGCTTAATTACTGCATTAGGAATAAAGCTCTGCTTATGAAGAGATCTGTGCTTTTGCTCATACTACTCATGCACACTCAAACGCTGCAAGTACCTTTAAAGCAAAGTATTGTTAGGATGTGCATTTGATGAGTTAATAGCAGATTCAGTACTTCAGCAGATTCTCATTAGCCCATTGTAGAGCAGGGTGCCTGTCAGAGCTGCAATCAACAATGTTTGAGCACAGGCATCAGAAGCCCTGCAACTTTCCCTCTCTCCTAACTCTCTCACACTGCATCTGTGTTAAATAAAAAATTAAATACTTATCAGATGTTTACTATCATCTTAAGTGACTTTAAGGCTTCTTGAGCCAGTTGTAAGGGTGCTGGGGTTTTATTTTCCTTTTCATTTGTGTATTTTATTATGGAGAATGTCTCCACCTCTGGAATCAAATGAAATCCTAAGAATGTAAAGTAGTAACCCTATAATTTTTAAACCAGGAAGTAAGTTCTGCAAGATGCATTTACATAAGATTGACATTAAGAACATCTGAACTACACCTGTATTGGAGCCTTTCAATCTGAATTCTTGAAAGGCTTTATTTATTTAAAAATTCCTTACAGTGCTACACCTACCATCCCAATAGCAGAGCAAGACTACCAAGTTACATACAACCTCTCTGCTGCATGCTTTGTAAACTGGGAACTGCTGACACTGAGAACCTCTGGAGGTTAAACACCTCCTCACATCCTGTATTAGTCATCCAGAAATTACAATGCATTTTTGAAAGTTTAGCTCTTGAATAACATTGATGTTGGCAATACAGGGTAAAACACTGAACGATGTACTCACAGTCAAGGAGCAGAAAGGGAATTCTGTACCAAGCACACCGACCAATCTCTCTAAGCATGTGTTGTTTGTGATTAAAGACCTATTAGGAAAGAGTTTGATGGAAGAGAAAAGAGGTTGGACAAAAGGGCGTTCTATCACTCGTGCTGAACCAGCAGCACAGATCTTGCACAGATCTTGCAACACTGATGTATTGTGCAGTGTCAGTGATAATGTACTGGAGGAAACAATTCTGGACTATTAAGGTGTGTTGTCAAGCAGAGGACATAAGCCTAATGTTTTAATATATACGGAAACCTTTCAAGGATTTCTCCACTCAAAATTTACATCTATATCTATCCACAGGGCTTTTTTTCCCTGTGTTATTTTCAATGAACCTAGCACACCAAGGGAGTCCTGTCATTGTGCAACTTGTTACTCATCCCTAGGGAAGTAGTCATGGCACCAAGCCCCAAGGAATTCAAGAAGCATCTGGACAATGCTTTTAGACACATGAGGGGATTTTTTTAAAAACTGGGGGGGGCATCATCTTGTGCATAGACAGGAGTTGGACTCGATAAGTCCCTTCTGACTCAGGACATTCTGTGATTCTGTGAAAAGAATAGTGCTGTTTAGAGAATGCTCAAATCTTGATGACCATATTTACTGAAGAGCTATATGGAAAGGCAAATATTTTGCTGTTATGTGTTGACAGGAAAATGACATGTAAGACACAAGAGAGCAGTCAATCCACTATTCAGTACTGGCTATATCCAGTTTTGAGTGCTGCTGTGAGCAAGAGAGAGACAATTAGGAAAATGGTGGTAAGAGACAGCAAAAATAGGAAGACATTTAGAAAGATGTGACCTATAAGAAAGGGTCATAGGAAAAGAAGTTTGAGTGAAGACATGATTACAGTCTTACCCACACAAAAGAGAATGGCAATCAAGGAAGACTATGAGATTTGTTGCTCCCTGTGACCTTTGGAAAGGAAAGCTTTGCAAAATAGTAGATTCCACATGCAGCAGGGAAGATTTTAGTGAACTTTTGCAATTGAAGGGTAGTTAAACCTCTATATCAGAACCATTTAATGAACAGGTTAGATAAGTATCTGTCAGAGATTGTCTAGACTGCTGTTTCACAGTTGGTGTTAGACAGATGAAGGGCAGCCAGCACCAGCCTAAGAACGATCCATGAAAATCTCAGGCAACGGAACCCCAGAAAAATACAGGATCCTACTCACCCCATGGGCTGTGGTGGCACTGAGGCTTCAGGGCATCTCAGGGACAGCTCCTGGGCTGAGCAAGCAGATGGCTACCTTCTGTCATGCACCATAACAGGGGATTATCTGCTGTTCAAAACAAAGGAAGCCCTGAACTAACAACACTAACAGCACTAACAACAAAATTTTTGCTTAAGTTTTGGTTAGAAATGTCTTATTCCTTGACATATCAGGTACCTAGTCTTCATTTTTTGGTGCCCTAGGCTTTAAATAATCACTTTGCCTATTGAAGGTCCTCATTATGATGGGTGCAGGTAGTAGTAACCCCATGCTAGAAGTCATGTAGTTCAATTCCCAGATTTTGGAGTCAAATCACTTTTTACTTGCAATTTAAGTATACTTGATATATTGGCAGTACAGTGCAAGAAAATATAATTAATGAATGGATTACCAATAGAGTAATTTACATAGACAAAGAAACCGGAAAATGAATGGAAAACATGGATTAGCTGCTCAGCCTAAATTTTACAGGCAGCTTCTTGCTCCCTATAAAAAGGTAATGCAAGACTGGAACTTACTGCACCAAAACAAATATCAGGAAATTCCTAGGAAAGTTTTTAAAGTGGTCTTTCTGGACATGCTACAACAAATCAACATTGTTCCAGGAGTCTTTACTCTGATGCTTCATCTAAGAGAAGTTTATCTTTTTATGACAATAAAAATTACTTATTTATAAAACATTATGGTATAAAAAGAATATACATATATATCCTGCTAGCTACCAAGCACTAAAAGGATGTGCTTAGTCCATTTTCCTTAATTCCTGATATTGGGTTCATCACCTCTAATAACTGTTAGTGAAATAGGAATCTAAGTGCCTAGTGGGGTTTGCAGCCAAAGATCTCTCAAGGATACTTCTACTTTTATTTTTTTTATGAGTCACATTTCAGCATTAAGAAAAATCATTTAGACAATGCCTCAATCTCTAGGCAACCTTGATTATTCCCTTTTTACTTTGTGGTGGCCAAAAAAAAAAAAAAGGTCCTGATATTTGCATTTTCTAAGGGAAGACTTTAAACCTAATTGACTTATCTAGAGTCACAGATAGTAGGCAGCAAGTAGATAAATTATACATATTATTTTATAGATTGATATTACAAATTAATTTGTTGGTGTGTTTCATCAATTCTCGCTGTACTTTTCTGTTTCCTCAGCCATTCACAGTGAGATAACATATGAAAGCTTTCTCACACCAGCAAATAGCAAAAAATCTCAACCCAGAAAAAACCCTTTTCCAGTGAGATTCTTATGTTTGCTTTATATTGATTATATTTTATTCACTCCTAAAATGGGTCAACAGAAAATTGCTTCTGTCTTTTGACAAATACTCCAATCGACAATGCTTCTCCGCGGGAAGCCTGACACGTGTTGACACGCACCACGCAGCTGCCACTGGAGATCTAAAGGACTCCTCCAGGCTGAGCAAAACACATCCCTCTCCAGGCATCAACAAAGCAAGGCTGCAGTGTTGTTGCAACTTCAGGGTTAGGGCAGCTTCTGCCTGCCTGAAATCTCATCAGCGGGGACAGAAATCAAAATATTTCTAGGGCTAAATATTTCTGTGTGTAGAAAAAAGGGGCATAGGCTGCTAACCCGTTACATAGTGTCCCTGCTCCAGCAACTAAAGATCAGGGCACTTGCCTGGTGCATTCTTCTGTGCTGGGAAGTAGAGTGCTTGAATAATTGTTGCCTGGGTGGATGCTCCAGGAGAAGAAACTCTTTGCTTCTTTTTACTGCTCTTTCTTGCCTGCCCAAGGCTGAGCATACTGGGATCCTGTTCCCTTAACTTTTCCTTGAATAATGAGATAGACGAAGCATCTTTAATTGCATTAGTCAGGGAGTCTGTAGATAGGATGCATTCCCTCAATGTGCAATCAGCGTGACTGAGATCAAGACTGTGAGCAAACAAACTAACCTGTGTACCCCAACCTAAGTACTCAGCCATGGACAAAATGGCCAGACATTTCCTCTGCTGACAGTTTCTGAGATATCTCTATGTTCCTATATTGTGGGACTACCAAAGGCTCACTGCCCTCTAAAGTAGTTAAGCCCAGAGCTGCTCCATTTCACTTTCAGGCTGCCTGGGGAAGCTGTAGGAGTAGATGAAAGGCAGCATACGTTGGTTACACTCTTCCCTGACAGTTCCTGTTTGCCCTTGTTGGGGTTTCTAACAAGCATGGTACAGAGCACTTCATTAGCTCTGTGTTTCACAAGGAGGGCCCTAGCTCCAAATTTGACTGTGACACATTTCGTACTTTTTGTAAATGTGAGCTAGAAGACTTTGAAAACAATGTAATTTGACAGGAAGCCAAAGCAAGGACTTAGAAGGGTAGGCAGTCTTCAGTCTGCAAGAATCCAAGCAACTGCAATTTAAGTAGCCTACACTGACAGAGTACTCATGGCAGGGAATCTGAAACTCTCACTGTAATAATCTAGCCTTGAAAAGACATCTGTATACAGCAATAGTTTCAGATGTGTTTTGCTAGGCTTTATGGCAATTTATAAGTACTTAAAAAGCAGCTGTGGTACTGCTCCTGCTATGGCTAACCAACCACGAATCTGAACACAGTCAAGTGCCCACACAATTGAAAGAATAGATCAGGCTCTGTTATCAGTGAAAAGTCTGCAGTATAACACACTAACCTCCTAACAACTGGAAAGAGAGCCCCTGAGAGTATGCCTGAACTAACACATGTTGCCTTGCTGCTGCTTGGACATCAGCCACCTCTGGTGCAGAAATGGTGTAGTTGTGTAAGCACCATGCTGAGTCCAAACTCATGCTGAGAGACAGAGCATGCTAGATCAGGCACTGTGCTGTGCTGTTGCAGCTAAACAGCACCTGGATTAGAGCTGGCCCAAAAGCATGCAAAAAGGAGTTCCCTCTGTGCCCATCTACCTATACCTTGTATATACAGGCATCTTTCCAGGGTGTCTCTCTTAAATACAAACAGGTAACATTATATATACCACAGCAATCTTCTGCTGATCCCATTCTGGTGGGGTGGAAGTGTAAACTGGAGGTGAGAATTACATGCAGAATTCTGAAAATGTAAGTTATGGACCACATCAGATGCGATTCAATTGCAATGGATGTTATGATCACCTGATATGTAGTTCATCTCTGAGTCTGCTGACTCCAAGAACTGCAAGAAGAGCAAACCCACTGCTGAGGTCTGACACAGTGTAAAGGAGTTTTAATTGTACCTGCTTTTCTTTAGCACTCCCTTACCTTCCTTTAATAGCCTTATGGAAAATGTACAGAGAGAAAAGGCTCTAGTCTTGTAAGATAAGAAAACAGAGGCTGCATAGCTAAAGAAATATACAGTGACAGTGACAGAGTAAGTCAGAGAATGACACTGATATATCAGAGAGTATATCAGAGCTATTGAACAGGGTGAAAATGTGTAAAGCCCTTGAAGGGTCTTCCTGTCCCTGTTGAATCTGAAAAACAGAAGTTAAAAGAAAGTTGAAAGTAAAGCTCCACTTTGATTCCTACCTTAAAATGTAGGAAAATATGAAAAATGTGTTTGTGGGAATGATAACCCAAGCTTGTTTTATCACTATCTGTATACATATTTGGAGCAGTATATATCATGACAGTAGAAAGCAGGTGCCACTACAATGCCTCTGCAAAAAGAAAATATCTGGCCAACATTTTGTAGGACCCATCAATTTAGACCTTCAGCTAAATCCATCCCTTCTCTCACATTAAACACAGCTGACATTTGTAATTCTTTATTCACTACTAATGGTACTGAACATTTTGCATGCCTCAGTCCAAGTAAAAATGCCCTCTGCTTGATGTAACAAGAACTCTCTGTTCTGTTCTCTCTTGAGTATGTCTTAAATGTCTGATTCAATTTAGTGTAACATCTACCCACTTTGGAGCTCATGTAAAAGCGCAAGGAGAGTAAAGTGACTAAAATCCATTGCCATTTTCACATTCAGAAGGCTGTTTCCAAAGAACATTTGATTTACTGAAAAACAAATAGACAAGTCAGAAATTCCACCACTATCCATGGCAGTGAAGTGTCAAGACTGAGAGGTGTTTGGAGCAAAACTTTCAGGGGATTAAACAGAAGAAGAAGGATTGTTACTAAATATCTTCAAAGAATCTGGATAAAAAACTTTCCAGCAAGCAGATTGACCTAATGATTTGATGAGTGATGAAAGAGAGAGAGAGAGAGGAAGAGAGAGAGAGGAAGAGAGAGAGAGGAAGAGAGAGAGAGGAAGAGAGAGAGA